>JBANCX010000206.1:7459-18734 GCA_037040065.1 Dettopsomyia nigrovittata
ATGCTGATGATAACCGTGGGAACAGACTCAAATAATCACTCTCGAATTCAACAAAAGATTGGGTTATTGAATAAACTATATTTATATTTAGTTTTTATATAAATACATTTAATTTTTATATATTTTTGTTTATTTATATATTGTCTACAATATTACAGAAAATAAATAATTATAAAAATAATATTTATTTAAGTTTTAATGCATTTATTTCCTTAGAAATAATAATGTTACATAAATATAATAAATTATTTTTTTTGTAAACAATATTGGCCCTGGCTTCAAATAGATTCCAAAACTGAAAAACAATAAATAATAATTATAAATTCATAGAGCAATGTTAATTTAAACATTTTCATAATTGTCACGTTTCTGGGCAATGATCTTTTAGCTTAACCTAAAAATCGCAAAATAAATCATGATATTCAATAGAGCAAAGCTACAAAAGAGTAATAATAATAAATGAAATTGAAATTTAATTCATAATTAACTACAGATAAGTGAATTTTCAAGTTATTTTAACTCAAATTTCAAGCATTGTTCAATTCATATTATTTCCATTTCCATTTTAAATAGTCTTTTATCTCTCTATTCAAATACCAAAAATGCATCTAAGTGTGCTATTAAAATGATTAACGCGTTTAGCTCATAAAACTAATCAAAATTAATTATAATATATATTAATATATTGTCAAAAATTGTTGTTTCAATCTTGATTTTTGTGACAATTCAGTGTGACAACGGAACGCATTGAGTGCAGATCACAAATCGGAATAGTTTTAGTGATAAAAATCTTAATAAAAATAATTAAGTAAATAAGAAAAATGCTTTTTCTACGCGATCGGGTAGAGCGCACACCTGAGGAACTATTTAAAATTAAACAATTACGTCAACTTGTAGAAAGTAAGAAAGTTATTTCACATTTAAAATCTAAAAAGAATAAAATAATCACGATTTTCATGGTTTAGAGTGATGTGAATTTATTTTAAAGAGATTTCTTAGAGAGATTTCCATTTTTTTGATAAGTTTTAAACCAAGAAAAACGAATTTGAACGTAAAATTATTGAATTCCTAGCGAAATGATAAGAAATATTTATGAATTCTTGAAAAAAGTTGACAAATTTTCATATTAAATTTTCAGAATCAGATGAATTACTTGTGGAAACTGATGAAATATTTCTAACGAAATTTTTATATTATACAAGTTGGGATACATTTAAGGCGTATCAAGCGATACATTCGTATTATGATTTTAAATTAAAATATCCAACATGGGTTGCCCAACATCCAATTGATTATTATTCGAAAGTATTTTATGCAACAAAATGTCGTTTTGTAATGCCACACACCGATAAAAATGGACGTGTTTTGGTTATATTTAAAACTATCGATGCATTTGAAGAATTTCCTGATTTTTTACAACTTTTAATTGAAATGGATGATATAATATTTGAGGCACTTTTAATGTTGCCACTTGTACAACAGAATGGTATAACAATTATATGTGATTTACAGGGGTAAGTTTTAAAGATCAATTAATTTATAATATATTTAACAAAAATTTCAAATTGATTTTTAGTGCAAATCGTAACTTTTTACGTCAACTATCGCCAACATTTATGAAAATTGTCAACGATAAAAATTCAATTTTACCATTCACTCAACGCATTGTTCATATAATACAACGTGGATTTTTAATGCATGTAACATCGTCAATGTTTTTACCTTTAATGAATAAGGACTTTAAGGAGCGAGTAAGTATTTCCATTCAAAACAAAAAAACAAACAAGTTTTTCATTCTTTTTTTTCGATAGATATTCACTCACGAGGGCCGTCATTTGGGTAAACTTCGTGACATGATTGGAGTTGAAAATTTACCAGCAGAGTATGGCGGACCAGCGGATAATGTTTTAGATACAAATTTCATTTATAATTATTTAACTGAAAATGCAAATTATTTGGAAAAATTACAACAGTATAGAAAAAAAATAGAATAGAATTTAATTAATATATTATTATAATATTTTCTAGAGAAATTATAATAAAATTGCATTTAAAATAATAAATTGCAATCGATTGCTTGATCGATAACGTCGCAATCAAGTACAATTTGGTCTGTCTACGTGTAGAGAAATTTAATTGGTAAACAAATTAATCATAAAAAATATATTTGAATTTAAAAGCGATAAAATTAAAACGATTAACGATTATAATATGACCAAGTACTTTATGTTATGCCTCTATTTATATGCACAGGCACTGTTCAGTGTGTCTAAGAAATATCTGTCATTGTAAAACTGATCTAAAATATATCATTTAAAAATAATTATATTATTTACAGATCAAATAAAGCCAAGTAAACGAATTCTTTTTTTTGGGGCTTTAATTTTAACGCTGGGTTATCGATAAATGTGCATGTACTCGATATATGATAAATTTGATAAATCACAATAGCAACTAGTTCAATTGAACCAGTCATAACTCAACCTATTCGGCTTTACACGTTGCTGCAGTCGTCTGACGAAATTTGGTTATTTAGTTGCATTTATTAAAAAGAGAAGGTAAAAAAAGGGTGAGTAATACACGTTATTATTAAGATTATAATATAGATAAGTAAACAAATGAATATCAAGTTTGTTTAAGATTAAACTTAATTTATGCTTATTATGTGACATTTATATGCACTTTCACCAACATAAAAAAAAATAGTTCACAAAAACTACTTCCAAATGTACATACAAGTCAGCTAATTATTGAAGTAGGTTGCGTGGCAACTAACTTGCAGATTTTTCTTTAACTTCTTTCTTTCTTTTCTTATTGAATTTTGTAGAAAGATGAAATACTTAACCGCTAAAGAGGTACGCGATGCCTATTTGGATTTCTTTAAGCAACAAAAGCAACATATTTATGTACATTCATCGAGTACAATACCGTTGGATGATCCAACATTGCTGTTTGCCAATGCCGGCATGAATCAATTTAAGCCAATATTCCTTGGCACCGCTGATCCAAATAGCGAAATGTCGAAATGGGTGCGTGTTGTGAATACACAGAAATGTATACGTGCTGGTGGCAAACATAATGATCTAGATGATGTTGGCAAAGATGTTTATCATCATACATTCTTTGAAATGTTGGGCAATTGGTCATTTGGTGATTATTTTAAAAAAGAGATTTGTACATGGGCATGGGAATTTCTGACGGAACGTTTGCAATTGCCAAAGGATCGTTTATATGTAACATATTTTGGTGGTGATGCTGCCAGTGGTCTGGAACCCGATTTGGAATGTAAACAAATGTGGTTGGATTTAGGTTTAAAGCCGGAACATGTTCTACCTGGCAGCATGAAAGATAATTTCTGGGAAATGGGTGAAACTGGACCATGTGGTCCATGTTCTGAATTACATTTTGATCGCATTGGTGGTCGTAGTGTACCCGAGTTGGTTAATCAAGATGATCCCGATGTCCTCGAAATCTGGAATTTGGTCTTTATACAATTTAATCGTGAATCTGATGGCAGTTTAAAGCAATTGCCGAAGAAACATATCGATTGTGGCTTAGGATTTGAACGTCTTGTATCGGTTATACAGAATAAACGTTCCAACTATGATACGGATCTATTTATGCCATTATTTGAGGCAATACAAACTGGAACTGGTGCACCAGCATATCAGGGACGTGTTGGTGCCGATGATATCGGTGGCATTGATATGGCATATCGGGTTTTAGCTGATCATGCACGTACAATAACTATTGCTCTCGCTGATGGCGGTAATCCAGATAATACGGGTCGTGGTTATGTGCTGCGCCGGATTCTAAGGCGTGCTGTGAGGTAAGTTAAATGTATAGTTATATGGATTGATTAATAACCTTTCGTTTTCCAACAGGTATGCCACCGAGAAATTGAATGCAAAGCCAGGATTCTTTGCCTCGCTGGTGAAAACTGTTGTTGCATTGCTGGGTGATGCATTTCCCGAGGTACGCAAGGATCCACAACAAATTATGGATATTATCAATGAGGAGGAATTGCAATTTTTGAAAACGTTATCACGCGGTCGCAATTTACTTAATCGCACCATCGAAAAATTAGCTGATAATCAAACTGTTATACCAGGTGATGTTGCCTGGCGTTTATATGATACATATGGCTTTCCCGTTGATCTAACCCAATTGATGGCCGAAGAAAAACAATTACAAATTGATATGGCTGGCTATGAGGCAGCCAAACATAATTCATATATTTTGTCACAGGGCAAAGGTGCTAGTAAAATTGAAGAAATCAATTTAGATGTACATGCCATATCGGAGTTGCAAGAAAAAGGTGTTCCACCAACAAATGATGCATTTAAATACAAATATGAGGCTGTCTCTGATGATGACCGAGATGCACTATATAAGTTTGAAAGCTGTACAAGTAAAATTGTTGCTTTACGCTATGAAAATCAATTTGTCCAGGAGATAACAAGTGGACAAAAGGCTGGAATTGTATTAAATCAAACGAATTTCTATGCGGAAAGTGGTGGACAGATTTATGATCAAGGAGCATTGGTTAAACTAAATGATGAAGCTAATGAATTTCTAGTTGATCGTGTCTATAATCGTGGTGGTTATATATTACATATTGGTGTTGTTGAGGGCACTTTAAAAGTTGGCGATGAATTGCAATTGCATTTGGATGTGGAACGTCGTTGGTTAACAATGAAGAATCATTCAGCAACACATGCATTAAATCATTGTTTGTTGCAAGTGCTGGGTAAAGATACCGAACAAAAGGGTTCACTTGTTGTACCAGAAAAATTACGTTTTGATTTCAATTGTAAGTCAGCAATGACCATTGAACAAGTGGCCAAAACGGAGCAGCTAACACGTGATATGGTCTATAAAAATATGCCAATTTATGCTAAAGAATCCCAATTAACATTGGCTAAACGTATACGTGGCTTACGTTCGGTATTCGATGAAGTCTATCCGGATCCAGTGCGTGTTATATCATTTGGTGTGCCTGTGGATCAATTGGAATCGCAGCCAGATGCTGAGGCTGGTGAACAAACTTCTGTGGAATTTTGCGGTGGCACACATTTGAGACGTTCGGGTCATATTATGGATTTTGTTATTAGCAGCGAAGAGGCTATTGCCAAGGGTATTAGACGTATTGTTGCTTTAACCGGACCGGAAGCATTGAAAGCCCTCAAGAAATCTACAGAATTTGAGCAAGAGATTATAAAACTTAAAGCAATCATTGATGCTGATAAAACTAGCAAAGATTCTAAGCAACATGTTAAAGAAATTGTTGAGCTAACTGAACAAATCTCTCATGCAACTATACCATATGTGAAAAAAGATGAAATGCGTAATTTATTGAAATCATTGAAGAAATCTTTGGATGATAAAGAGCGTGCATTGCGTGCTGCTGTCTCAGTAACTGTTGTGGAGCATGCTAAGGCCTTGTGTGAGGCTAATCCACAAGCAAATGTGCTTGTCCAGCAATTGGTTGCCTATAATAATACAAAAGCATTGGATGCTGCACTTAAGCAAGTCCGTACACAATTACCCGATGCTGCTGCAATGTTTATATCAACTGATGCCGATTCAAAGAAGATATTTTGCTTGTGTTCCGTACCCAAGAGTGCTGTGGAAAAGGGTTTAAAGGCCAATGAATGGGTGCAACATTTGTCACCAGTTCTAGGCGGCAAAGGTGGCGGTAAACCGGAATCAGCTCAAGCTTCCGGTAGCAATTTTGAGCGTGTTGATGAGATACTTGAATTGGCTAATAAATTTGCACAGAGCAAGCTTAATTAAATTACAAGCTTTGCATACACTCATTATATAAATATTGTCAAGACAGTTGCTGCATTTGCATTTTCATACATTTTGTTATAATAAAATAAATCGATTAAAATCGAATTTTAAATTGCATTTTTTCTGCATAAAATCCAATCGACAGCTTCAGCGAAATTGGCCACAATTGCTGTCGGCTTTTTATTGATAGTTTCCAGTGCTTTGGGTAAGAATTTGCCTGTTTTTACGAGTATACCCTGCATGCCCACGTTCATGGCACCTTCAATATCATCACTGGCATCCTAAAATATAAAAATTCGAATAATAAGTTTGTGAATGATAGATATCATGCTTAACGTACATCACCAATCATTATACATTCTTCAGGTTTCACATTTGCAGGTAGAGCACTTTGAAAGAAATACGAATTTGGTTTACCAATCAATATGGCTTGACTGCCAGTTGCATATTCCAGACCCTTGACAAAACAGCCAGGTCCTAAAGCTAAGCCATCAGTACGTTTATAATATTTGCCCTGATGTATAGCAACTAATTTATGTGATTTTTGCTCTAATAGCACACTGTAAAATATATATATAAATATTTGTTACATATTTGTTGAATAAATTTTGAATTGCAGTTGATATTGTAACTGAAACGATAGCAAACAAACAAGCATGTTATCGATGTATTTACAAAGCCAATGCAAGTTACAATTACACTTAAGCTTCGTCACCTGTTGCAGTCTCTATTAACTCACTTGAATGCCTTATTCATCGTTTCATATTCGAATGCATTGGGTGCCAAGCCCACAACAACTGAATCCAATTGACGATTCTTTTGCTCTGCAGGAAAATCTTTGCGTGCATCGTTTGTTAGCAAATACAATGGATTTAATTCCTCTTTGGCCACATAAGCAACAGCTGCACTCAATGAGCTATATATTTCGCTGATGTCTAATTGAAATCCAATTTTAATCAAACGATTATGGAGAGTTTCTTTGGAGTCTTTCGTTGTGTTTGTCACAAATTTAACGGCTATGCCGCTTGCACGCAGTCTATCGAAAAATGTAATAAGTTTCATTTTATGCAATAATTGTACAATTGATTTAAGACACACACACACCTTTGTAATGCCATGACAGCGTTTGGCGTTGGGTCATCCTCCACATGCAGAGTGCCACTGAGATCAATGAGTGCTGCTTTTATTGACATCTTTCTGATTTGTGTTAAACTCCGCACGCAATTGAGTGCAGTCATCGGTAACAGCAATAACAATCGATATATTGGAACGCTAGCGATGACAAGCTTTCATTACAACATGATATATGTCGATACTGATAACAAGTTGTTCTCGCAATCGATTTAAACTACATATATTTACAAAACATTGCAACGTGCAATTTATTTAAATTAAGCAATGTCGCTTGTTGCAATCTCTAGGCAATTATTCCGAAGTGTGCTCTATAAAAGTCCAATTAACTATTGCCAATATGCCACTGCTTTGCGCGCTAAAAAGGCCAAATCGACACGCAACAAGGAGGTGCACAAAACAGAAAAAATAATTGATTTACATAAGTTAACAGTCTCTTTTTTTTTACTGGATAGCCACAATACTTCTCCGATGCAAAGCAAGTTCGTACCGTTGGTGGCAAGGGCGGCGATGGCTGTGTCTCATTTCTGCAACTTTGGTGCAATGAACGTGCCGGCCCTGACGGCGGCGATGGTGGCAATGGCGGTCATGTCATCTTTCAGGCGGCAACAGATATACGAAATTTCAATCATGTCAACAGCTTGCTGCATGCAGAGGAAGGTAACATGGGCTCCTCGAAGAACTGTCACGGTAAAAATGCGGCACATTTGATTGTTAAAGTGCCCGTTGGTACAATTATACGGAATGCCAAAGGTTTAATTGTCGCAGATCTTGCGAATGCGGATTTAATGTTTGTAGCGGCACGTGGTGGTGCCGGTGGCAAGGGCAACCGTTTCTTTACCAGCGATCGCGAGACAAGTCCCAAAGTCTGTGAATATGGTCCACCAGGTGAAGAATGGAGTTATACATTAGAGCTACGAAGCATGGCAGAGATTGGTTTAATTGGATTTCCAAATGCCGGCAAAAGTACGCTATTAAATGCCTTGACACGTGCCAAGCCCAAAGTAGCACCATATGCGTTTACAACACTGCGACCACACCTGGGCACCGTACAATATACAGATCATGTCCAGCTTACTATAGCTGATTTACCAGGTCTCGTGCCCGATGCACATCGCAACAAAGGCTTGGGCATACAATTTTTAAAGCATGCCGAACGTTGTACATTACTTTTATTCGTACTGGATGCAAGTCAACCAAAGCCTTGGACGCAATACATACAACTGATGCATGAATTGGAACAATTTGGTGGCAGTCTAAACAGCCGACCCAAGCTAATCGTAGCCAATAAAATGGATATGCCTGAAAGTGTGGGAAACTTAAATCAAATGCAACAAGAGATCAAAGATACAGAAATTTTGGGCATCAGTGCCAAGATGGGTAATAATTTGGCGCAGCTTTTAAGCCGTATACGCTTTAACTATGAACAATACAAACAGAAAGAGGAGAATGTTAATTAGTTCTTAAGTTATTTAATAGTTGGCTTATATAATTAAATATATTTATATCAATTATACTAAATGCCCTCCTCAGATGTGGGCAACCAGAAAGCCATATTTGTGCATGCCGATGCTAACATCATATATTTTGGATTAAATTGTACACATTGCACCGGACCTGGATGATCACCGTTCAGCACAGAAACTTTATTGCCTGTATCTGCATTCCAGATATGTACACGACCATCAGTGCTGCCCGAGAATATGAATTGCGAGTCCGGACTGAAGCTGGCTTCAATGGCAATACCTTTGTTATTTGGATAACCTGTGAATGTTTGCAGCGGCGTACCATGGAATGCATCAACAAGACGTATTACTGAACCATTTGTACTGATTAAGATTGTTTTGCCATCACGTGAAAACTTCAATCCTGTCCAATCGCATTCCTTTTCCTGATTTAATTTGAATGTGACAAATGGTCCTTTGTCAAATGAACGTAAATCATATAATTTGATGCTCTCCGAATTGACGCCAGCAGCAAATATTAAACCTTCGGGATCATAGGCAGCAATGGGACGTCCAGAGAGATGCATTAAGCCCTGACAATTTGGTGAACGCAAGTCCCATAAACGTAACGTTTTATCTAGCGAACCAGACAGAAAGGTATCCTCCACCGGTGATATACACAATGAGATGACCTTTTTGGTATGTCCGGGAAAGTAACGCAAATATTTATTATCATGTAGACTCAAATAACGTATGGTATCATCGACTTTCGTTGAACTATGTATTGCCGTATTATTCGCATGCGTAAAATGTATCAGATCAACGCCGTATTTCTTAGAGTTAACCGTCCGCGATTGTGTACCCTTCTCACAATCGTAAATAACAATTTGATCATCTTCGCTGCAGGATATCAAATGTTCGCCATTGGGTGCAAAATCTATCGCATTAATTTTATCCGTATTTTCTCGAAATATTTTTGCAACTTTAAAGCTGCGCACCACAGAATCAATTAGTTTAATTTTCATTTTGGCATACGTTTGTCGGTAGCAATACAACAAACTAAATACAATATTATGCTAAAAAAAAATGCAATGAAGCCAGTAGTGATGTGTTAAATAAGCCGCACGAGGGTTGCTAACATCGAGTATCGATAACGATTAATTAAGTTAAGCGTATCGATGTTTTGACAGTGTGACCAGATTGTATATGTGTTTATTATGCATTGCCGGTGTTTGCTTTTGTTTACATTTTTTTGCTTTGTTGACAAATGGTAGCGCAATGATTTCGTCATTTAAGACTGAACTGAACAGTGCCAGAAGAACGCTCACATTTATAAATAATGGAGACTATCGATTAAATATAAGCCGACAAAAATACTTCAATTGAATGTCGGCAACACAGCAGGTACCATATATGTACATACATGTATGGTGACTATCAATAGACCCAGTCTTCAGTTGGTTTGAGAGCTTTGTGGGCTTCAGTGCCAACAATAGAGGCTTTTATACCATTCTGCAAAGAGCACAGCAACAGAGAGCAGATGTGGATATTGTTTGCTCTGATCATATAAATAGAGGCCATTAACGACCCACGTCTTCAGTGCTTTGCGCTGTACTGTGTCAACAGCAGCGATAGCAGAGGCTTTTAAGTCATTCTGCACAATCGAGACAAGAGCGTAGCTGAGGTATAGAGAGAGACACAGAGTGTGATGAAGCCTTGCAGTTATATAGGAAAGCATAAAAGAGCTCCTTGAATCAAGTCTGCAGCGACGTCGACAGCGCAACAAGAACGATATAAATATAGGTCATCCATCGATATGGCTTAAGTCCTGCCTTGTATTTGGTTCGGAGTAGATTGATGAGTAACAATGGCATATAATATTGTAATTGAGATAATAATTATCATTTAATTACATTTTCAGTTTATTCGAAAGAGTTGAAATTGGTCTTCTATATACACACACTTTCATAATTTGGGTAGCCACTGAAATACTTGAATATTTTGACTTATTACTCTACCCAATCTTACAAATCTTCATTTCATAATAGATTACTCCCGCAATACTTTCACTATCTCCATTGTTATCTGCAGCAGTAATGACCGCTCTGTCCACAGTCCATTGTTTTGAGGTAAGTTAATTGTAATTTAATTGATATATTTATTAAATAACTTTTAAGATAACAAACTGGGGAAAACATTTTTTGTATTTATTAATGTAAATGTAATTTGTTAACAGACAAATTATTCTTATTGTTCAAGTTTTTCGGGCATTGTTAATTCATAGGTATTATTATTACCTAATAACTCCTTGGGATCCACATAGATAGTGCCCTCTTTACCACGGGCATAGGGCGTAACACCATTTGTTTGTAAGTAAAAATCACCATGAATACTGCAAAGAAAAATAGATAAGAAAATTTTAATTAAAAAAATATAATAATTTATACTTTTATATAAATAACTTACGATGTTGGACAATAGTGACCCATAACGATCGTTTGACCAGATTCAATAATTTTCTTTTGCTTGAAATCATCCCAAGATTTAGCGGCAACAGCATCAAATCGTATTGGAAAACGATCGGCAACACTTTCAGCCCAAAACCACCAACTTCTTCGATGACTCGATAAATCATTATCGCTTAACATTTTATAATTGCGTTTCGGACAACCCGGTTGCAGTGTCTTGCCACTATTTGGCCAAAAATCAGCGGTGCCAGTGCTACTGGGTGCACCATATAGCCAAGCATCTGTATGTATAACATCAACGAATTCTGCATCATTTTCATTAAGATGAGCGCCCAGTCCCGCGGTTAAATAAAATAATGGAAATGCTGGATCCAAGCCAGTTATTCTACAACATATATGTATATGATTATATAATATGATATTATATACATATTT
>JBANCX010000207.1:3667-16785 GCA_037040065.1 Dettopsomyia nigrovittata
GACCAGGACGGACGACTGCCAACGATGACGACGACGACAACGACGAGGACAACGATGTTTTGTTGACTACACTCTCTGTTTTTTAACTGACATTTATTACCATTTGTTGTTTAATGGTTGCGTTTCTTAGCGCTTTTACGAATTATGTATATATATGCAAGGAAGCTCACTAAATAAAATGGCTGACACACCGACGTGTACAGTTGGCAGAATGAGGTTCGTTTTAGGGTAAAATTAATTATGCCAAAAGGGATTGTTAAAGCAACAAAAATTTATCAAATATTATGATATAATCAGAGCAGCTTTGAAAGAGTGTGAGATGCGTTTTAAGCAAGATAATTGATTGTGTTCTAAATTGCTTAAAGAAAATTGGGGTTTGTTGTTATTAAAAAACGTAATCAGAGGACAATTAAATAGTTAAAGAAAAGTGTGGGATACGTTTTAGTTAAAAAAAAAATTAAAATTAATTGTTACAAAAAGAAACTTGTCATGAAATTAAATTCTTAACTAAAGTTTCGAACTTTTAGTTATTATAATCGTTGCAGGTCTTGAGATACAAATCAAAAGAAATAATAATAATAATAATGGTAGCAGCTGCTGCTGCTGGGGTTTTTCCCAAAAAGTCTTTTCAATGAATTTCAAATGAAATTCCTTCTTTCTTGACAGGCCGCAATTTGAGCAATGAAACGAAAAAAATGAAATGTCATTCCGGTTATAATATTGAAATCTGGCAACAAAACAATGCAACCAACATACCAAACGTGTTGCAAACAAAAATCTACATCCTGATGGAATAGAGAAAAAAAAACACAAAATTTTTCCACTTGAGTTTTTCCCTCTGGGGCTCTGTCTCTCTCTCTGTTTTCCTCATTCATGCATAAAGCAATAACAAGATCTTCCGTTTGCATTGAAAAAATTAAGGAAAGAAACAAGCGACATGTGTTTGAGTCTTTAAGTCCATAGATCTCTTTTGCGCTCTTCTCATATTTTATTTTATTTTGTTCTTCAGCATAATCTCAATTTTCATTTTTCACCTGCGCCTAAATGGCCCGCCCGCATGCACTTAGAGAGCTCAATCTGTTGCTGTTGCTGCTGGTGCTGGTGGTGGTGCTGCTTATCAGCGGCAAAACGGCCAACTAAATACCTACCAGACAGCATACTTCATAGATACATTTTGTTATTGTTGTTGTTTTTTTTTCTTTCTAAAAAGGCAACAATTTGTCCATTATTTGGTCAGGCCAATATAAGAAATTCCACTCTCTCTCTCGTCTCTCTTTGTTGTATACTAGATGCTGTCTTTTTGATAAATGTTTGTCGGTAAATCCTCTCAAGCCTGATTAAGTGAACTATTATGCTCGCCGCCCATTGCCTAGTTAATTTTAAAATGTTGCTCTCTCTGCTATACATATACACATACATACCTTTTGCTCTCTTCTCTATACATTCGTCATGCATGTGTAGACACACACAAGAAGACGGCAAGCAAGCAGCAGCCACTGACGCCGCAGTCAAACATACATACATACATACATACACACACATAGAGACCATCAAATATTGTTTATGTTTTCAACAAATAGAGAATGAACAGAGAGAGCGAGAGAACTGTTTTGTGTTGAGAGCACGCACACACACATTGCACTCTTTCTAATCAGTCGAGCGAACGAACGCTTGTTGCATTTGTACCTGCTTGACCTGTGGTAGCAGTTGTTGTTATTATTCTTGTTGTTGTTCTACTACTTCCAACTCTCTGCTGCTGCTGTTTGCCTCTTACACACACACACATACATTTTTTTTTGCTGCTCTTGATCCATTTCCATTTCTATACCATTTTGTGCGTGTTGCTCATTACGCGTCGTCGTCTCTTGACTTGCTGCTGCTGGTGCTGCTGTGTGACCAGCTTCATTGAGCTTTGGTTGGCTGCAGTCACGTCAAACAACATGCTACGTGATTTATGTTGTTGTTGTTGTTGTTCTCCTTCTTCTTATTGTTGTTGTTGTTGTTGTCTGGGTGGTAAAATTAATATAACGTTCTTTTTCCATGGAAGTAAGTTACGCGCTGTGCAATCAATTCAAACAATGCCTTAACCAGTAAAATACTTTAAATTTAATTGCTTTAAGCCAACTTTAGTTGCGTAATTGTAGCAAATAAAGACAAGAAAAACAACATTTACTGTATAACTATATTATAGCTTGATCCTTATAGATGATTCAGTTTTTTGGTATTATAACTTTATGACGCAATTTTAGCAAATTGGCTGGCCACACTCTTTTCTATATTTGTTATTTTTTAAACGCCCAAATGCCTGTATAGGCCAGGTAATAAATTTTTATCCATCTATATGCGAATATTGTTTTTTTTTTTATTTTTTTGGCAATGCGGCAATTTTCTAAGGCATGCAAACACGTCAACTTCTCATTAAGATAAGCACACACCTGCCTGGTTTGATTTATCGGAGCTTTTTGCAGTTTCTGGAGCAGAGTCTTTCTTTACGGCTTCAAAAAAAAATATTTGAAAAATGGCTAATCAAAGTAAGCTGTTGGCAATTGTCGCATGCAACGAATGCAACCAAAAAAAAAAAAAAACATTTCTTTTTTGTGACTGCCGCCTGCCTGGCAACAAGAAACAGAAATTTTTGTGGTCTGCCGCTAAAGGCAATGTCTTCAATGGTTCAATTCCTTGGATACCCTATAAAAATATATGTTGAAATAAAACATATTCGTTGCTAGAGGGAGTAAAGTCGAAGCAGTTGTGCTAATATATAGCCTCCCTGTATAATTTGTACTCCAATATACCAATACATTTCGTATAAATGTTTTCATATAATTTCTCATGAAAAAACTGAATTACTTTTTCAATTTTCAACATATAATCTTGAATTTTGGTAAGAGTAAACCTTAGGATACTACGAAACTACAATCTAAATTTTATTAAAATCAATTTATAAACAGCAAAGATATTAAATAAAGTATAACAGAAGCCGCAGGGTGTTCCATAGTTCAAGACACTTGATTATAACATTTTTCTTATGTTTTTTTTTTCCTTTTTCTTCATTTTTTTCCTTTTTTTTTTTTGGCACACGCCAGCTGTCGTCTATCCGGGGAACAAAACCAACTGTCGTATATCCCGTGCTGCTACTTCCCTGTCTAGTATGAAGTCTATGGTCGTCATGCCCAGTCTTCTTATGTTTTCTTCATCTAGTCGTCGCATTATTCCGTAACGTTTTGTGCCCCTATTTTTCGCTGCAAATATATATATTTTTTTTGGTAATAAATTGCCAACATGCAAAGGCAATAAAATAGCAGCGCAGCCCGTAGATACAATTTGCAATTTGCGGAGTTTCAAGTGTGAGGGCGTATAACCAAAAAAAAAAAAAACAAAAAGGGGGCCGAAAAGCAGGGGGGTTACCCTAGATTCCGCCATAGTTAGTGTTATTTTGTTGCTGTTGTTGTTGTTGTTGGCAATTCGCCAGTCACTCGCGCTAATTTTTTCTGTTTTTTTTTTGTTTGCAACTTGCTAAAATAACTGTTTTCTTTGTGTTGTTGCAACTTTTACAAAAGTCAACGACGCCTTAAGCACAAACAATTAAACGTCTTCGCCGGCGTCGTCGCTCTGATAAACAAGCCAAGATAAGAAGAAGAACTAGCAGAAGACACCTCCTAAAAGCGACAAAAAAAAAAATGAGCGAGAGACCACACATACAAATGTAAGACAGTTTGAAATTCCCTTTACACTTGCGCTCTCCTTAACCTCACTTTTTTTTATATTTTTATTTTTTTTTTTTTTTGTTTAACCACAACTGCCAACAGCAAACAGCAACAGCAGCAGCATATGCTACACATTTCACTTCATTTTTTAGTGTTTTTTGTTACCAATAAATTTTAACTTGAAATGCCTTCTTAACTTACCTCCGAATGCAATTTTTTCATTAGCGCTACACGCTTGGGTTGGGTCTTCTTCGCTCTGTTGTTGTTCATACTTAGGGGTTAGCCCCGAGGGTCAAGTACGAGTGCAAATGTCTACTAAATAATTGCTACAATCGGTAAAAATTTCAACAGCTTTTTAATGTTGAAAGTGTTTTTGAGTTAAGCGAGATGGGTTTTTTGAGTTATAAAAGTAAAGAATGAATAAAGAATGAGTCAGGATCGAGTTTCCTATTCGATTTCTGTATATTTAGTGTAAAAACTCTCTTTGGAACCCTTTGATATCGCTAACTGGTACACTAAACTGTCTATTTTACCTTTAAAAATAGTTAAAATAAATATATATTAATAAGAATTATAATAAATTAAGTAAAATACACAATTTTATGATATACAGCATTAAAATTCGCAACTGGTTCTTGTATAAAACTGATGATATATGACAAGAGCGCGGCTTTGGTCAATGGTGCTGATATGGGACAGTCTTGGAGCTTTCTAAAATAGCTATAAATAAATAAAAACAATAATTTTCTTAGCTTATAATTAAAATAAACCAATAAATTGTATACATAATACATCAAACTATTAATATTTCTTTGCAACATTTTTGTAGCTTTTTAAATAGCCCTCGCCCATGTACATATATCGCTCGAATATAATTCAAGCCAACATTTAAACACACTTCTTTATACACACTTGCTTACCAAACAATTTATCAAGCAAACATCTCGTAACTGCCTGTTGGGTAGCTGGCTCAAAAGGCAAGTGTAGAAAAACGTTGCAGCTAAAAAATTCCAAGCAACATTTTCATAGTCAATAAGTTGTTCTTGTTGTTGGCTGTTGGTTTTTTTTTTTTTTTTCAAGAATTGCATTTTTATTGTCTGGCACTTTGTTGTTACCACTGTTGTGTGTTGCATTGTTGTTGTATAAATAAACCATATGGTTAAAAGCGTAGCATATTCTACGACCAGCCTTCTTTTTATTTTTCTTCTTCTCTCTCTCTCTTCGTTTTTCTTCCACTTTTTTTTCTTTCTTACTTACTTGGCTGCCTGTCATCGACATTGTTGTTGTTGTTGTTGTTGTTTCTTCTAGTTTTCTGAGTCGACTTGGTGGTTACCTCGTGTCGCTTTGCTGTTGTTGTTGTATATGTTTTTTAGCTATAAAGTTTCTGGCTCAGTGCGTTTGTAAATGTTTATCAAAATGTCTTGTGCCGTTTCTCTAAGTTCTTCTCGCTCTCTCAGAGTTGTATCTCTCTCTCTCTCTCTCTCTCTGTTTTGTTGTTGTTGTTGTTACATTTGAAATGTTGATCGTCGCACGATCATTAACCGCAAAACATTGTTGTGGTATGTTGGTTTGGTTTCTTTTTCTATGTATGTTCCTTTTGCCAATGGTTCCTGCTGCTCATCTTCTGTTTTCTACAGATTTGGCATATTCTTGGAAATGCAAAAAGAAAACATGAAAAATTTAAAATACAAATTTTTTTTTTTCGGTACACATTACATCGTAATGCAGCTTGTGGTGCAGGGTGTATACCAAAAGTGACTATGCGTATGCAAAGGTGTGCAGGCTTGTCATACGAAAGGGTCTGTAAAGTGTCGCTGAGAATTTTATGTTGAAAAGGAGCTGCTCTCCTTTAGAATATTTTATATTTTGTCCAATTTTTATATCGTATATAAATCATTGTATATTACAAATGCAAAAAAAAAAAATGAAGTTTGCGATTTTTCTTTTGTGGTTTTTCTGCTTTTTTCTCTTTTTATTTTTTGTGCTTTTTTTGTCGAGGTGGCGCCGCTGTCACTTAATCTCTTTCGCATGTCGCACAATTTTCACCAGACAGCCAGCAGACGTAGCTAAAAGAAGAAAAACATTAAAAAGAAAAAAACCCAAACATCAATGGAAAGCGACTTTGGTCTTAAAAGAAAAGCAAAACACACACACAACGCACACACAGAGCTAGAATCTCTTCAGTTTTAATCGATCGATTTTATGCGCTATATACGACATGGGTCGTAAATTACATGCCGCATTCGGTTGTTGCCGCTTTTATGGTGAGATACTTGCATCCAATACCAAGGGCAATGCAATACAAGCTACAAGATACATTTGTATGTCTTTATATAAGAGCTTGCTGTTGTGTTTATTGTAATTATAATTACCAAATTAAAAGCACATTAAAAAATGATATTTCATTTCAATCAAAAGGTTTTTAGCTGTGAAAATGTTGCATTTGCCACCAACAAAATTTTTTTAACAATTGAATTTTAGGAAAAAAACATTTTTTTTCTATTAATAATTTGAAATTTTGATTTGTGAAAGTCACAATATGAGTTTGTTGAGCTTTTGGGGAAATAAATAATCAAGTTTTTCCTTTAATTTTTAACTTTTTCCCCCATTAGAGGGAATTTAATAGTTTAAATAAGTTCCTCAGTTAAATATTCGTTGAAATTAATTAAAAGTGATGAAATATTTGTAACTTTAATCTGCTAATAACTTAATAATCGAAATCCGTTCTAAAAAAAAAACATTTTTTTTTTTGATAGCTTTTTGTAATTTGTCTGCGCAACAAGATAAACAATTTGTTGTGAAGAGATTTTTTTTTATAATCGTCTGTTGGCCAAATATATTGCATTCTAAGAAACATAACCTTTAAATATATGCTGCCAAAAAGGGGTTCAAAGCAAAGCTGAAGAGGTATAGCAGTAGGTGGAAGACAAAGAAGTAGAAGAAGATGAAGGAACAGAGAGTATCATTAAAAAATAAGCTGCTCCTGCTGCTGTTGCTGCTGTTGCTGTTGCATTTGTGCATTTAATCACAGGTCTGGTCAGATCTTTGAATATGTTTCAATAAATTCCAAGCAAAACATACATGGAACTGAACGACTGAGAGACTGAGATTGGGTCTTGTGTTGGCCCAGGTTGTTGGAGCACGCGTAATGGCTAAATGGCTTGCGGGCTGAAAATGATGAGTCCAATGAATGGTTGGTCTGTTGGCCAACTGTGAATGGTGGTCAAGTCAGCCTTGCCCTAAGCACAAAAAACGAAACCAAACCAAACCTGAAGACGACGTTATGGTTCATAAAGCAAAAAAATATATAAAAAAAAAACCTTAAAGCAGACAACAAAAAGAGAATTACAAGAAGTAGAGAGAGGATGAAAAAGACGGGGAAAAAAAACGCAAACAGCCGCCCAAAACATTGGAAAAACATCTGCTGCTGCTGTCGCTGCTGCTGCTGCTGCCAGTTGATGAACTCGATTCGTTTATATTTCTCTGCTTGCGCTCTCGTCTGTTGCGCAGGCGCAAAGAGTACTAAGTACAATAACAACTGGCAGCAGCAGCAGCACTTCAGCTCAATAGCAGCAGCAGCAGCAGCAGCGAGACTCCTCCAACTTCTGTTTGGGCCCCTCTCTTGTTGTTGTTGTTGTTGCTGTGCGCGTCAATGTTTTTCCATTTATAATTCTCATGCTTCGCTATGCAATGCTGCATTCTCTTGCTACTCTCTGCACTTCTCTTCTTTGTGCTCTACGCTCTGTGTCTTTTTTTTTTTTTTTTTAATTTGGTTCACAAAATACCGCGCGTTGTTGTTGAAATTCTTTAGCAATCGCCTTGACTGCTATATGTCTCTCGTTCTCCCTCTCTCTCTCTGTTGGTTTATTCTAACTTTATTCGTCTTGCTCACTCATTTCTTCGTCGTCTGCTTGCGCTTGTTCTTCTTGGTTCGTACCGTCTGGCAGCAGCAGCAGCAGCAGTCGCTCGATTTTTGACAGGTGGTGCAGTTTGTATTCAATTTCTTTCTGGGCCGCTGCCGCTGCTGCTGTTGCTGTTGCTTACCGGCGACTTTTGCTCTTGGGCTCTACTGTTTGGATATGTTTTTTTTTCTTTTTCGGGTTTCTTTTTCATTTCTCGAATATTTTTTGTTGTTGAATATATTTTTGCCTATTCATAAAACAGCAAATGAGTTCAGCTCAGACATCAGACAGCAGACAGAGGCAGAGGCAGACCAGCCAGCCAACAAAAGATATTCTCTCAAAAGAGCCTGCGATAGCATGGAGGCATACATATGCTTGAAGGATGCTGTGCTGTGTTCTGAGACTCTCGAATTTTTTTTTTCAAATTTCAGTTCAATGCACTTTATGAAATTAGTTTTTATATATGGATGTATATACCTTGGGTTATAAGTTAAGAGATGGGGTATGTTAAAGATAATGAAATTATTTTTATGTGTTTGAAATATAAAAGTATCTTTGAGAGACATTTTCAAGTTAAAATATCTTCGAGATACGTTTACAAGTTAAAGTATATTTAAGATACATTTACAAGTTAAAGTATCTCTGAGATACATTTTTAAATTAACACCTATAAAATATATATAATTTAAACTTTTTCCATATGAAACTAATTGGATTCTCTTTCTTTCTTTTTTTAGAGTTGTGGTTGCCAGGATGCAGCGAACGCGGCATTAACAACATTACAGCGACAGCAGTCAACAGGACATAAACGAAAAGAGCAGACAGAGTGAGAGAGAGCAAAAGTATTTGTTTTTGTATTGAGAGAGAGAGAGCATATTGAAGATTGAACTAAATCAGGATTAAATAATAATGTCACAGCAAGTGTATTCAGCGCATCCAGCGCTGGCCGCTGAACAGCTGGCAGCAGCGCCGAGCAGCTTAATAACAGGCAACAACAACAGTAGCAGCAGCGGCAGCAGCAGTAGGCGAAAGAATACGCCCAAGAAGTATACACTAAACAGAAGCTGTGCAGCACATGCAGCAACTAAAGTAACAGCCGCAGCCGCCGCAACAACGTTAGCTGCAACGGGGAGTCGTAGTAGTGCTGTTGATGCCACATCAACGGCGGAACGTAAAACGCAACCGGTGCGAACAAATTTGGCAGCGGTGGACGATGATGATGACATCGATTGTGAAGATGTGGACGATGTCAACTTTGGCAAACAGCAGCAACAGCAGCAGCAGCAGAGGCAAACAACCAAAGACTTTGATGAGACAGATCATGTGCAGCTGCGTCATAAGCGTCATACAACAGCGCATAGTCGACAAATGTTGCCACATCAGCAGCTAGATAGAGGAGGAGGTGGCGGCATCGGCAGCATGAGAATGGCAGGAGGAGGAGCAACAACAGGTTCCATAAGCGATTTAAGCAGCGTGATTAGCTCACCATCGGCCAGCACTGTATCATCACCGTTGTCAACGCCTACGCGGCAGGCGCCGTTGCAGCTGCATTTGCAGCATAGCCATCATAAGCATCAGCATCATTGTTGCCACAAGCAAGCGAAAGCTGTTACAGCAGCGACAATAGCAACAACAACAGCAGCAGCAACAAACACACACCAGCCGCCACATCGTCAGCATCAGCATCATCATCACCATCATCATCACCATCATCAGCAGCAGCAGCAAGCCGGAACAGCAACAACAACAACGGGCTGTGGCGTCAATAATAATTCCTCCTCCAACTCCAACTGCTCCTACTCCGCGTCAATAAAAACAAAAACAACAACATCAGCTTCATCATGCAAAAGCAAGAAACTTGATCCGCGTCTTAGCCCATCACCGTATCGCCAACTATTGCCCATTGCTCTGTGCCTGCTCTCATTTGCGTTTGTTTTTGCCACGTTAATTGTTTACATGGACACAACAGGTGAGAATCTATATAAATTTGATATCCAGCATATGTTATACCCTGTATTTTTTTTTATATAAATATATATTTTTTTGTCAACCGGATGTAGGCTGTATTTGCCTTGTGCCTGATGTTGTTGTTGTTGTTGTCTTTGCCTTGGGCACACTTTTCAGATTAGTTTACGCATCCCTTCAAAACTAGAAGAAGAAGAAGCAGCAAGAGAGCAGTTCTTTGCACTTTTTCCTTCTAAGCTTGTCATAGATAGTTTTTTTTTTTAGCTAAGTTTGTTTTTATTCTTTTTTTTTTGGGTTCCTTTTTTTTTTGTTGTTGTCTTCTCTTATTTTCTTTTTGGCCTGGCGCAGTGGCGCTTCCTGTACAACAACAACAGCAACAGAAGAAAGGTAAACAACAACAACAACAACGACATTTGCTGATGACGTCTCACTTGACAACAGCCACAGCTGCTGTCATTTACTCATACTTATAACCATTGTCGCTTACGAAGTTGACAACACGTGCCTCTCTCACAAAGGCCACCGCTGCAACGTTCAAAGAATTTCTAATTTACTCATTTGATCGATTGACAACCGCTAGCCCCCAAATGGGGGAAACGGTGCAGACCTTAAACGTGTCTAAACCAAGTGTTGCAAAGCGATTTAGACGCAATTTGCAAAAAACGAAAGAAAAAAAGAAAATTGCTTTTACTAACTTTATCAACTATTCAAAAGAAAAAGGAAAAACAGTTGTTAGCTGTAGAAAATTCAAAGAATTCTTTTTGTTTTTTTTTAGTCATAAACTTGTTTAGTTTATTATTATTTAAACAATAGTGCAATGAATTACATTTAAATTGCTCAAAATTCCATTTAAAAAAGCAATGCGTAGAAGAGAAGACTCAAAGATTTTGAATGTAGTTTAAAAAGTAATTTAATTTAGCGAAAAAAAAGAATTTAAAATGTAGATTTCGAGAATATTATGAGAAAAAAACATTGGAAGGACTTTTCACTTGAATGTACTATAGCAAAAAATTAAGAACATATAATATTAAATGATAATAATGATATAAAATGTAATATAGACTTGGATTTAACGTATTAATTGATCATTTTCGACTTAAAATCTATCAAAACATTAAATTTAAGATATGAAATATGCTTTTGTAGACTCTTTAATACCAGAATCTTCCAGATTTATCAAGTTTAGCTTATTATCTAGCTAAAAAATATGTTTTTTTTCTTCTACAAATGATGATTTGATTTGCTTTAATTGAGCTAAAATAGAAAGCCTTGCTTTAATTGAAGACTATTTATTTAGTTTAGACAAGCAACCCACTCAGTAGTAGTTAGTTAGAAACCTTGTTTGACTTAGTATGAGTCATAATTCGTTGATTTATTGTACTAGTACTAGCTAGTACATCTAGTTAGTTCCTCCATATCTAAATATTACATCCATTCTCTTAAATGATATCTATGTATATTCCCAGACAATACTATGACCCTCACTCTGTCTGTCGTCGGATGAGGCAATTTTCTTTTAATTTGCTAAAATATTTTGTTATTGCGACAAAATATAAAAAAATACTTTTTTTTTTCTACTACTTTTTTTTAGTAAATTTTTTTTAATTTGTTCAGCCTCAGTCGCTTATTCGAGTATTCTTTCTCAATGAAAGCGAATTGCAAGTATTTTGCATACAAATATATATAAGTGTTGTTGCCAAGTGCTGCCTGTTGGATGGATGGATGGATCATCAGTGTGTTGACTCATCCTCATATAGTATATTATGTAGTAAGTAGTACTACACGAGTGGGTTAAAAAAAGAGCCAAAAAAACAATCAATGGCTGCCCATTGTGTGCAGCAGCAGCAGCTTCAGTCTTTCGTACCACCATTGCACAGTGACTCAAAAATGTGAAAATTATTTAACACTAATCGTTGGTGAATGAATAAAGAATTTCACATTAAAATGTAAATATGATAAAGAGTATTTAAAATGTATACAAAATATGAGAATAAGTGTGAAAATTACGTAGCGGAAGGGAAATAATATAATATAATAAGGGAAATTATATATTTTTTTAAAATATTGAGTTAATAAAAGGAATAATACAGATAGAGATAGTAGAAAAATTGGACAATATTAAATTAGTATATAAATAAACTATAAAGTGGTATAATATTATAATCAATCTAATATTTTAAATATTATAGTTAAAAAGAAGGAAAAAAATCTATATTTTTCATATATTCTATCTTGTTCAAGAGGTTTCAAACAATTCTAACTAAAAAATCTGTTTATAATATAATAATTTTAATTAAAAGATGTTAATGAACTTTCTATTTGTTTAATTTAATTTCTGTCTGACCTCGAGCCAGACAGATTTAAAATTAATTATTTCTATTGAAAAGTATATTTTATTATCATATTTAATTTATCTATTTCACGCCACTGTACGTCATTTCCAATTCCAATTTCCAAAGAAATAAATTTCATATTCAGCTCAAGTGTTGGCAATTTTCGCTATTTTGTTGTGTTTTCATGTTTCTTGTTGACTTCCTTTGCGACGCTGCATCGATCGATTCCTTCCTTCCTCTTAAATATATGTAAATTGTGCAACGAATTAAAAGTCCATAAAGACAATGTCAAATTGCACTAAACAGAGAGAGAGAGAGAGAGAGAGACTGTCTGTCAGTCAGTCAGTCACGCAGTCAGCTGTTTACCACCCACTTTTGTCTTCTTCTTATTTTTTTTCTTCTTGTGATTCTTTGGGGACGTTATAATTCATTTCATTTTTGTGGTTGACGCCACGTCGACTAGACGGGGCTTGGCCTCTCTCTTCATCCATCGCTGACGCTGTGAAATTGGGCGTGGCAGTTTGCCACTTGGCTTTGACAATTTATTTTCTTTTTGGGGACCAACCTGAGGTTTGTATTTTTATATTTTTTTATTGCCATATTGATGACTCTATTAGGTTTATACGAGCAAACGTCGGATTCATATAAACCATAATAATACAAATTTGTATATATGTCGTTCATGCTGTGCATAAATTAGCCGCTCAAATTTTTGTGTGTTTTTGGTACCAACAAACAAAAAATAAATAAAAAAAAAGCCGCTAAGAAGCATCATCAATGGGGCGGCCAATACACATTAAATTTAACACGTTCGGTTCAAGGTATTTTCTTCGTTCTTTCTTTCATTCATAGAGTGTAGATATAAAGAAAAAACAGAAAAAAATGCGCTTATTAAAGTGACAAATTTGTTTTTATTTTGTTTTTTTTTTTACTACGACCATGACTTTACAGAATGAAATATTCCAAAGAGAGAATCTGGCTTTGGCTTTATGCTTGCCTACGCTTCTTCTTCTACTTCCACTGCTTTGCTGCTTACAACTTACGCTCTTGTGAGAGACAAATGTCGCGCCCTCGGCCTCTTTTTGTTTTTTGTATTTTTTATATACAATCCCTTTTCTCGTTGTAAATGTCACGTTTTTAGCTTCTTATTTTCTGTTTTGTCTTTCTTCTACTTGCTACTTGATCATGATCATGTTCATAAGTTGAGTGGT
>JBANCX010000208.1:9962-21835 GCA_037040065.1 Dettopsomyia nigrovittata
AACAATAAAAACCAAAAACAAAACCAGCAACAGCTACTCAGAATATGGTTAAAGCTTTATATTGAGCTAAAGCTGAAATCTAACAACAACAACAAAATATGGAATGCATTAACACCTTTCATATGGTCAATAGAAACAGCTTTTTTCCCTCTGTTGCCCTTGCAACAACATTTGTTTATGGCTTTAAATTAAAAGTATCAACAATAGCAAAGCAAGAACAGGCAACAAAGTGTGCAGCTTGCACTAATCACGATATAGCAGAAGAACGCAAGAAAAAAGAGAGAAAAGCAAAGAGGAAAAACCAGCACGAACTGCATACAGAATAACAGAGAGAAGCTCATAACTAAATTGCATTAAGTGTAATTATAACTAATTAGAAAACTAAATAAATAATAATAATAATGGCAAACAACAGCACAACTGGCACAACCAGGCAACAAACCTAAAAGAAAATTATTTTTTTTCTTTCTGTTTTTCTGTTTTTTGTGTTGTTCTCAACAACCATGGAAAGTTATTAAAGCCAATGGAAAATATATAGTTTCTGTTGGAAATTATTTGCGATTAGTGCCAATAAAATGAAACAATAATAATTATTATTTAATTAAACAAAACTATTTCGAACAAACTCATGACATGACACAAGCACATGACAAAAATTATTGTAAAAAACAATAAATAAATGGGGAACTTTGGTGAATGTAATTATCTGATAAAACTTGGGGGGTTTTACACCAACTAAAGTTAGCAAAAGCTGAAAATCAATTTACATATAAATCAAATAAATTACAAAATATATATATTTACTAAATTATATGTATTTATTTAGCGGGCTTTAGGTCAGTTGTCGATCTTAATAAAAGATAAATAACTAAATTTGCGCCTCGCTCAAAAGACAGTACGACGAAAGTATGCTACACATAAAATGTAAAGATTTTTTGATTTTATGTGTATGCACGCACAAAGAATTCCCAAATGGTTCTAGTGTTGCACTGATGGTATAGTCTAAGCGCGGCTTCAGTCAATAGCAAAGTCTGCTGATGAGGAGACATCGAGATATAGAGACATCCTGCTTTAGTTATTTATCTTTTATTAAGATCAACAACTGATCAACGCTAATTAAATTATAAATTAAACTTAAGAAGTTATAATAATATTTAACTGATAAAACTTATTTATAATAAATTGAATTTTATACAGAAAAGCATTCTCAGTCAAGTTTCATATAAAAATTTTAAGTTCTATTCGATTATTTGGAAGTCTTTTCAACGGGAAGGCCAACAAAAGTTCAAGAGTTCAAGTTAAAATCGTTTTTTTTGAGTTGATAATCTGAAAATTTCATGCAATGAAAATGATTTTAAACGGAAAATTCTTTACAAAATGTGGAAATTTTCTATATCAAGCAATTTAGTAGAAATCTTTTAAAACATGAATTAAGAAATCTTTTTTTATTTTCTTACTTGACAGGGATACTTAATTTAACTGAATAATAGACTGAAGACTGTACCATAGATTTATACAATTGGTTGTTCAATTACCAGGCAGGCATACAACAGAAGATACAACAAAGCAGAGTAGAGCAGAGCAGAGCGGAGTTGAGTCGAGTAAAGAAAGAGCAGATTTAGAGGCAGTTAAAGCATTAGCATTAGCATAAGACCATAAATGCTTTAACTGCGGTCAACTGGAGAAAGAGAGTGAGAAAGAGAAACGGGGCACAATGAACCAATGGCTGGGGGCAATATATATATATGTATACAATATATATATATAAGAGACGAGGGCAAAGGGGGCCAGGCAAAATAAATCATTTAATATAGCGCGCCATTTATCATCAAACATTGCTGCATATCATTCTTCATCTTGGCACACACACACACACACACACAAGCACACACACACAGTTGGGTGCCTCAGGAGTCAACAATATACATACATACAAACATACATACATACATATAAGTGGAAGTAGTAGAAATAGTAGAAGGCAAAATTAGCGTGTGCTCTCATTGATAGTGTTGCGGCAACAAGCGTGCTTTACTTTGTCGTGACACGACCGCATTAGAGGAACAACAGACAACCAAATTAAATTAATTAGCAGCTAAAGGCTATGGCTATAGAGGCTAGTGCGATACTTTGGCCACCTTCCTAACTTCTCAATAATAATTATAATATATTAATTAACAATTAAGTTATAAACTATGAATACAATTTTCTAATAATAAATTATTATCTTTTAAATATTATTAAATAAGAGTACAATTTTAATAAATATAATTTTAAATATTTAATAATTTCATTTAAAACAATCTAAATTAAATCAAATATTTGATTAAAAATAATTAATTTAATTTCATTTAAAAATAAAATGTTTTAAACGCTTCCATCACTAACAAATCATTCAATATATATATAAAAAGACTGATGAACTGGCGGGTGGCAAAGGTTGGGGTGCTGTAGGTGAGGCATTTACTCACCTATCGAACGTACATACGTACGTATCAAAGGTGGATATGGGAGGGAGAGCAAGAAACTGCTGCCGCTGCTGCTGCTGCTGCACTCAAATAATAAACAAATTGCGCTCGTAGCAGCCAAAATGTCTGCCTGGTCTAAAATGTATGTGTGTGTGTGTGTGTGTGTGTGCGGGAGAGACTCATATACAATTGTACTTTTGGGCGATGATATGTGTGAAAGAAATGTATAAATGTTTGACTGTCTGTCTTTTCGTCTGTCGGTTTCTTATATCTTTTCTAGTGAACTTTTCTGTGTTGTTTATTCGTCAGTTTAACACGTTCGATGCTGACGCAGCCGTTGACTGCGATTGTGACGGTGACGGTGACGGCGACTGCAGCGCAACGTCACTGACACCAACAACAACAACAGCAGCAGCAGCAGCAACAGACAAGCGCGCAGAGAAAGAATTTATTTTTATTTAATGCGCGCTTCGCATATGTTGCGTGTGTGTGCGTGTGCGTGCGTATGTATGCATGTGTCTGTGTCTGTGTGTGTGTGTGTGCCTATCAAGATTGAATTTGGATTTTTGTTGATTGTTTTGATTGTTGCCGCAGTCGCTTCAAAAAAATGCGTACAAACAAAACGATGTAAAGCTAAATAGTAATAAAAAAAAATAAATATAAAACTTATGTACGTACTTGTGTGTGTGTGTGTGTCTGTATATGAATATATTTTGTTATTGCTGCTGCTGCGGCTGTGATTTTTTATGCTCGCTCTCTCGAGCGCTCTTTTATTCTCTCACTCACTTTGGTTCACTCTCTTACTCTCTCTCTCTATCTCTCTTAGCACTCGCTATTAGAATTTTGCTTTTTATATTTTGTTTGCTTTTATTGTATTTAAAAAAAAAATGCAACACTTTTTTTTTGGATTATTATGTGTTATCAGACATATGCTGCGCATATGTATTTAATAATTTGATGTTTTTGTTTAGTTTTGTATTGATTTGCGACACACACGCGCTTTTGTTTTCGATTAATTAAGCGTAGAGGAAATCACAAATAAAATTTCGAAAAGACGCGACAACCTTACGCTTTAAAAACTGAACGAGAACTGATTGTCAATAAGTGATGTGTGTCTAACTTTATATCGATAAGAGTGTGCACCACTAAAATATTCAATTATCGATAACTATGCTCAGGGCTGGCAAACTGTGAAACAGTGTTGTCAAACACTGCTATATGCCAGTTTAAAAATTATACATATATTTTGAAATTCGTCTGAAAGAAATAATTCAAACAAAAAAAAAAATGATTTTTAACAAAATTCTAAAATGGAGTATACTTCAATAATAAAACAACATCCAACAAGGAGCAACATCCATAAATAGCAAATAAGCGTATTTTACAACTCTTTTCTTGGTGCAAACAGTGCTGTACAATTGCCGCACTAGAAGCTGTGTTGGTTATTAGTTGAAAACAGCTGTTCGTTTGTTTGTTTTATTTAATTTTTCTTTTGTGTCTTGGCAATGTCGTTTTTATTATCACTTACAATTACAAAAGCACTAACGAATCGCATAATTATCCCCTGTTGTGGGGTATCAAAAAACTATGCAAATTACATTACAAAACGTGGCCTTTGGGGCTATGTGGCGGTGGCGTTCAATCAAGTGGATAGGGATCGTCTGACTAAAGTGGGTCCAAATCGCCTTTGTGCCGAATGGATTATCAAAAATGGTGGCGGCGTACGCTTGCAAGAGAACCCAACCAAGCTATGGAAGGATTATAATCTCTTGCCACCAGAATCTTTACCATTTCATATCAAAGTTGTGGATGCATCAAATTCATCTATTATGAAAATTGGTTTGGAACATTTCAAAAACTGTGATACCATTGACACGGTTATTTTTCATAATTGCAAGCATCTAGAAAATGATTCATTGGTTGGCTTGGAACACATTGAGGGCAGTTTGAGGAATCTCCAAGTATCTGCCTGTTATAATTTTAGCGATGACAGCCTAGCAGTCATCAAAGAATTGCATAATCTCAAGCAATTGCTTATATTCGATATGCCCTATGTGAAGAACATGGAGGAAGTGGCCAAAAATCTAAGGACAAATCTACCCGATTGCGATATACAAGCCACCAAATTAGCTGTGGATTTTCAATAGACATATAATTAATATAAATATTTTGCTATATTGCGATTGTTGTTGTTCTCTTTAAAAAAAAAAATACAAATAAACTATTTATTGAAGTATTAAAGAGTGTCCTTGTTAAATAATATTCAGCCGAAACACTAATTTAAGAAAATATCCAATTATTTAAATAAAAGAATTTATTTTTTTATTATATAATTTATCAGGTGTACTTTGTGTGCTACGCATTTTACTATATATGCATATAAAATGCCTTAAAAAATACTTTTTGGTGTTGTTCAGTGCAGTCTATATTGCTTATGTTCTAAGTCTTTAGTCTAGGATGCAGCCAATATATATGGACGTATATCCTCAACATCGAACAGCTGTTCGGGTGCTACATTCTCACCACACATGGGACAGTCTCCATTCTCCGAGAGTATACTATTAAATATACATTAATAGGTAAGCAAATCAATAATATTTAATCATCGTTAAAAATTAACTTACTTTTCCATTTCAGCACGAAAGCAAAGGAAATCGCATTGTGGACAGGATGTCATCTGTTGTTTGATAATATGTTGACCTGTTGCTATGCAAATGGGTAGCGTTGTCTTGCAGCTATAGCAGGTAACCTCCATGTTGGGCAAATTGGCATCACAAATGGGACATTCCATTGTCTCATCATCAATTTCATCGCGCAATTGTTTAATGCCTTTGGGTGCTTTACGTACAATCGATTCGATCTTCTTGATATAACGTCCATCCAATTGATTGCGATAATCCGGACGCATTAGCATTGAAGCATAGGTAAATGCAGATTTCTTAAGACCAGCACGATGGCATTCAATCACCGTGGACGTGAGTATCGGTACAATATCTATAAATATAGAGAATAATTTATATATTTATTATTTCTTTTCTAGTAATGCTACTTACGCTCAGGGAACTGGGATATACAGGCAGCTACTTGGACAAGCAGCTTGGCAGCCAGCAAATGATTGCCCAACTTGACATGAATGCGAACCAATGTATATCGATGCAAGAGTATTAAATTGTGACGCATTTCAGCTGTCACACAGAGATTATTGCGACGTAGCTCTTGGTACATGGAATAGAGTAGATCTCGTGCTGATTTATAATTGCCAGCGAGCTGCTCTTGATTCGCTATAATCACAGCTGTCTTGGCTGCATCCTTGTAGTGTCTGCGTGCCATATATAAGCGAAACAAATAGCGTGGATCTTTGGGCACACCATCCGATTCACCCAACAAAAATTCTATAAGTTGTGTGGCCAGTTGCTCATTGTTGGATGTGGCCACACAATCGATGGCCAATGATAGCGCCTGAGATTCCTCGTTGCTAAACGCTGAGGCTTTTAGTAAGAAGCGCAATGCTTTGGTAAATTCACGGGCCAAGAAATAATATTTGCCCGCCAGCAGCGTATATTTCTCGCTCTCAAAGTAATGCGCCAATGCCAAGTAATCGGCGGATTTTGCGTTCTCATATCTCTCCAATAGTTCGCCATGCCGTCGTAGCTTATTGTGGCGTTGGGCCAAAGCAAAAGCTTCCTCGACACAGCCGCATATGACCAGAAATTGCAAAGCCTGCTCAATATCGCCGATCTTCTGATAGAATTTGGCCAAAAGCTTTGCAGAATCCATAGAACGCGATTCGAGAACTATTTCAGAAGCTGCATGTGGATCACACAGATGATCCAGATAAATACGCACACAAGCATCCAAATCTCCAGCAATACGATAACTACGTATAGCTTCCTCAAACTGTCCATCGGATTCCTTGGCCTTGGCATACGCTGCATGCAGTTTGCTGCTCTTCACATGGCTCAGTATATTATTGGCTTTGTGCCACATCTTCAAAGCTATATAATGACCACAGGCCTCGTCATAGTAGCCACCACGCTCATACAAACCAGCTGCTTCGGTCAGATGACCCACAGTAGCCAGCAGCTCGGCACAATCGTACAACAGCTGCTTGTCCTCCAGCTCCACAGCATATTGAATCTATAAAGGAGAAGAACTTTTTATAAGATTTTGAATGCGATATAAAGAGATTACACATACGCCACGTCGAAAGTCTCCGGCACGTATAGAAGTGCGCGCAATGCCCATTTTACAGAGACGCACATGCTCCTCATATTCCGGTGTGCTATGCAAAAGCGTTGGCGGCCCAGAATCATCATTATTTATTAAATCCTCCTTGTAACCCTTCTCATAATGATACAATGCATCGGCATAGTTGCCACTGGAAAAGGAGATTCAATTTATTACTAATATGGTATAATTCGTCTGATTACTTACGTAAATTCCAATTGCTGCGCATACTCGCGTGCTATAAATGGCACCTCCAATGGATCGTATTTATGTGCCAGCAGCAGTGCCTGGTCCCATTGCAAGAGATCGCGACTCAAGTCCAAAGCGGCCCTTGTGTAAACGCCTTTCAGCAAATACTCTTTGGCCTGATCGTACTGAGCCAATAGCATACAACAACAGCCACTTAACATTGGCAGATCCTCAATATAACGCATCTCATCTAGGGCCTGAACCAGGGCAGCATCTCCCAACTGACGATAGGCACGCAAGGCTTTAAGAGATGGTAAGACATTGTATATTATGGACTATATAATTTGCATATAATGCCAACCTATTTCTGGTTCCAGATCAGCAATGGCTGCTTCACCGAAATTTCGCCAAGCGGTGTCCATTTTCATACGCTCACAGACCTTGTAGGCTTCATCGTATTTTCGGAGTCGCAGCAGCAACTGCAAATTATCCAATTGACTGTGACTGGGATTGACAACATGGGTGCTAAGCGACTGTGTGGCATATTGGCCACCATCTATGTGCAGCGCCATTTCTCCGGCACACAACAATATGGGCACTTGGCCAGGATTTAGCTTAGATTCTCCCAACTTCAGCGTATGTCGGCCTCGTACGGAATGGCGTGCAAAGACATGTGTGTAAACCATGCGGGCATCGTAGCTAATGAATACATTGGGCTGTGTCAAGTCCCAAAGACAGCCAACACACTGCTTGGGCAGATCGGTAATTAGCAGCGCCTCCTGATCCAATGCTGGCAAATAGACAAAGCCATGTCCATGCTCATCAATGAATATAGTCTTGGTGCCCTCAACATCTGTAAAAAGTTGCCTAATGCCATTGCTATGACGATAAATAGTACAGGTATCCCACTTCTCCAGCGAATAAAAGACCAAGTGACCAATCTGCCAGAGAAATTGAAATTAGAATCATTAATTAAATTATTTTCATAGATACGCATACATCTGTGGCAAAGATGAGCAGCTCCTGGCTGAGGGCAAAACAGGTGATGACCGCATCGCTGGGCATGGTGGGTAATGCGCTGGGAAAGCACGCTTGCAGCTTGTCCTTGCAATTGGGATTATCGGCAGCAATAGCTTGCAGTATAAGCTGTGGTGGACACAATGCAGCACAATAATCCGCATTCAATTTCATTGCCGCAATATCATGTGGCAAGTCACGTTCGCTCAATGGACGCGGCTCATCTCCCAGACTTTTGCCCAGATCATAGAACCAGACATGCTTGTCCAGACCTGCAGCCAAATTATATGGCCCAATGGCCAGAAATGTAGGCTCCGTTTCCAATGGCAACCGATAGGGCAACACTTTTGCCTTATCTGGCGCATACACATAAATGGAGACCTCGGCCAGGCTGCTCAACATCACCAGACGAGGCGCCGAGACGGCATACATATGCGGCAGCTTGGTCACATAGGTGTAGACAGTGCCACCAGTGGTGGTGACTGCCAACAGTTGACCATCTGGTGACCAGTCAATCATTTGTACACTGGCATGATCTGGTACTGTAATAATACGTTCCGTTTCTTGCAGATTGGTGATGGAATGGATTTTGATGCTGTAATGAAGATCAGAGAATGATTAAAGTTCATGTTTCAACATTGTTCCACTTACTTATCATCACCACAGGAGGCCACAATGTCTAGCGATGGACAGTAGGCCAAACCTGCTAACGTATCCTTATGATTCTTCACCTGCCATAGCTCTTGGCCAACATCTTTGGGATGCGTAGATATGGCGACCACATGACCATTGGAGAATCCTAACAAAATATAGCCATCGCCAAACCATTTGTGCTGCAACAATGAACCATAGCGACTCTGAAATCCCAACTCTGTGGGATTCTCTGGCTCTGGCAAATAATACAAAAATAGCGTACGCTTGCCAATGATCATGCTGATGGCATTATCGCCCGTCATATGCTCATCGTTGGCCATTGCAGCAAAATACATGTCCGTCGGCGCATCTCGTAGCTGTACAATTCTCACTGTGTCACCATCCTCGCTGCTAAGCGAGAAACTCTTATCATCGGAGCCCAGCGCGAGTAGATTTTGTGCTGACCAAGCGCCGCAAGTGATGCGTTTGCTATGCTTGCCCAGCACTGGTGTACGCTTGCCGCTATGATGATTATAAATAGCCAAATTGCCACGTCCAGTGCCAACAGCAAGCAATTGTTGCTGCTTGGACCACAATATGCATGTCAATGGATCACGCAATCCTGACTCTACACTCAGTTTCTGTTGTGTTGCATAGTCCCAGAGCGTTATATTGGGTGAATTGCTTGTTATAATGCCCAATAGCTCCCCTTCGCAATCCCAAGCAAATCCCGAACAAAGCCTTCAATAAATATATATTTATTATTGTACTCATTTAATCCTAAATCTCTAGCTTACCCAGCCAATATAATGCGTTGGACCAGCTGCCCTTGGCGATTGTATAAGGCTACAGAGCCATCGGTGCCTGTTGTCGCCAACATAGCACCGGCGCTCTTTTGCCAAATAAAGTATACGTCACCAACGCCATGCGGCTCATCGTATTTATAGAGTATCTTCTCAAAAGACATTTTGTACACGCTTATAACTATTATTAATAATATTTGTTTAAGTTATTGCACTCATGCTGCATATTCTTATGCAGTCTACGAAAAGTTTTTTCTTTCAATCTTTTGTTTACGCTTTTCTTCTTTTCCGTTGCTATGGCAGCAACAAGTAGCTTTCAAACGATACCAAAAAGTATCGAATAGCAGTGTGACCGTCTGTTGGCAAAGTCTGAAATATCAAAAGTTGGGCTTTAAATATGTAACGGCTTTAATAATTGAGTACATTTAACAAATTAAATAAGTAATTTAAATTTTATTTACTATGAATTATAAAAGTATTTTGTGGTTTTATTAATTTGAACATTTCAATGCATTTATATTAAGACTATAATTACGACGTTTGCATATTTTGTATATTCTAAGTTTTGGTATTTTTTTGCATTTGGTATTTTTTGACATTTTTGCAGCAGGCAACAGCTGTTTATTCAAATTGGCAATCCATTAAAGTTTTGTTGTGTTTTCTCATTCAATAAGACTGGAACGTAAATTACATTTTATCTAAAAAATTTAAGCATTCATTATAATTAAATATGTCGGATGATCTACCTGATGAGTTTGATTTGATTGTCATTGGCACAGGTGAGTTAACAAATTCAAAATATTATTTTGTTTAACGTTGATGACTCATTTCAACTTCAACTTTAACTTTTATTTGTTAGGCTTCGCTGAATCCTGCATTGCAGCTGCTGCCAGTCGCATTGGTAAAACTGTGCTGCATATCGATGCCAATGAGTTTTATGGCGATGTCTGGAGTTCATTTAGCCTGGAGGCCTTTAATAATCTATTGGAGCAACCTGCAACAAGCAGTCTACGCAATGGCAGCGTCACTTGGAATTTGGACTCGTCTGAATTGACTGGTACAGACTGGACACGTGAGCGTCTGTTGGAGAAATCACGTCGTTTCAGTTTAGATTTATGTCCACGAGTTGCATATGCTGCTGGCGAGTTGGTCCAATTGCTAATTAAATCGAACATTTGTCGTTATGCCGAGTTTCGTGCTCTGGATCATGTCTGTATGCTCTATGAAAATGAAGTAGTCTCTGTGCCTTGCTCCCGTAGTGATGTCTTTAATACCAAGACACTGACAATGGTGGAGAAACGTTTGCTAATGAAGTTTTTAAGCGCATGCAATGATTATGGCGAGGATAAGGCCAATGAGGATGTATTGGATTTTCGTGGACGCACATTTCTGGAATATTTGGAAGCGAAGCGTGTCACACGTAAGATTTCCATGTGTGTTATGCAATCAATTGCCATGTGCAATGCCGATACCAGCTTCGAGGCTGGCATGCAACGAACGCAACGTTTTCTAAGCAGTTTGGGCCGCTATGGCAACACCCCATTTCTGTTTCCCATGTACGGTTGCGGTGAATTGCCTCAATGCTTTTGCCGTTTGTGTGCCGTCTATGGCGGCGTTTATTGCCTCAAACGTAGCATTGATGACATCAGCGTGGAGGAGACTACGAATGAAGTATTGCTAAGCAGCGCTGGCAAAACATTGCGTGCCAAACATATTGTTTGTGCTCCCAGCCATTTGCCTGCTTCGTTGACTAAAACATTTGGTGAACTGCGGCATGCACACATCTCTCGTGGAGTGTTCATTGCCAGCAGCCCTTTGGGTGGCGAAGATTTAAACAAGGGCGGTGGTGGAGTCAATTTATTGCGTCTACTGACAGATGATGGTCAACGGGAAGCAATGCTTATACAATTATCCCATTACTCTGGCACCTGTCCCGAGGGTCTATGTAAGTTTAAAGAATTTTTCCAAGTTTTTGTATCTATTACTTAGCTTAATCTTTTCAGATCTCTTCCATTTGACAACGCCGGCGATTAGTGAAAATCCTGCTGATGATTTAGCTGCATTTACATCACAAATCTTTCAAAATGAGACGCCACCACAAATACTTTATAGCGCCTACTTTACCATTGCAGCAGCACAATCAAATCCAAATACAAATGCCAATCAATCAATTTATTGTACAGCTCCGCCGGCCTATGAATTGGACTATGATGCTGCAATAAGTAATGCACATAAGATCTTTAAGGATATCTATGCAGATGCCGAATTTCTGCCACGTGCACCAGATCCCGAGGAGATTGTTGTCGAGGGCGAAGATCCAAGTGCATTAAATGAACACAGTTTGCCAGAGGACCTGCGTGCACAGCTACAGGATATGGATATTACCGAATAAAAGTTCATTTAATTTAATCATTTTATTGTAATTGTAGATGAAAAATCAAAGATAAATGAATAATCTAATATAAATACTAAAATTTCAAATATTTATATATTTTTGTTTGGACAATTGAAATTCAGGACTAACTTTTTAATATAT
>JBANCX010000209.1:2715-22822 GCA_037040065.1 Dettopsomyia nigrovittata
AAAAAAATACCCAAAAAAAAAGTCAAGACAAAATGTTGTCTTCGCATCGTGCACAGAATAATTTCGTCGTCTCTTAACAATAATATTGTTGCTGTTGTTGTTACCACTTTCGCTGATGTGGGTGCTGCTGCATTAACAAGATTGCGATTGATCTTAAAAGTCAGAGGTAAAACGAAAAAAAAAAACATTGAGGACTCAATTAGCAGCTGTTTGGTAGCAGCCAGCGTCCAGTCCGATTATGAATATGTTTTGCATTTGCATAATAATGTTGTTGCTGTTGTTGTTGCTGTTGACTGCCAAATCGTGTCAGTTTATCGATGACCCCATATCGATAGATGGCTGAACCCATTGCGAGTCTAAAGAAGTTCAAGCAAATTGACATTTTAGCCAATTTTAGTTGTAGCCATGCAGCGGTTAGGGCCTAATGCGATTCCATATGCTAATTAGTGCTGCATATGTAAGCTATATAGAGATGAAAAAGTTGCGATTCTAAATGAAATATCAAAGAAAAATAATAAAAAATCTGGCAACGCTGTTATATATGTTATCGACTTATCGATTTTTCACTAAACTTATCGATATCGTTTTTTGCTACCTTTTGCAGATCCAATTCGAAGGCCTCGTATCTGCCGCGTCAGAGCCTGGAGAAGCTGAACAATACGGATCCAGATCATGGCATTTATAAGCTAACGCTTACCTCAAATGAGGATCTGGTGGCAAATACAAAGCCCAGCTATGTTGTTGGTGGTGTTAGCAAACTGAAGTTGACCAATAATTTGCCTGATGTGCTGCCGCTGGGCGTTAAATTGCAACAGCAGCCGGTTAAGCCGCCCGGAGATGTTGTTGGCTTACGCTATGGCAGCAATAATAACCTTGCAACAAAATCCAAATCACCAACAACAAATGCCACACCCACAGCTATGGGCGCTGGCAATAATACAGCCTATGCTATGATCTATGGACAACAGCAGCCACAGCCGCAGCAACAACGCTACTCATCGCCAGCGCTGGGCCACTCCTACAATAAGAGCAGATCGCCAGCGCCCCAATTTACGCGATCTCAGTCGTATGATATAAAGCAACAGCAGCAGCAATTAATGAATGATCCAACGCAATTCATGTCCCAGTCACATGTTGATCTTAAGCAAGCCGTCCATGACCTCGAGACGACAGAGGAAGAGGAGACGTTGCCGGCAACACCGTCACGCCTTTCGCCAGCGACATCCGATTGCAGTCTCAGCACCAGCTCCCTGGAGTCCAGTCCAGTGAATCCAACAACACCAGATGCGCACATCTTTCGTGCGGAACTCATTAGCACCACAACCCCAACGGCAACGACAACGACAACGCAGCCTAAGCCACCGCCTGTTAATCGACAGGAATCTCTGCGAGAAAATATTGAAAAAATCACACAATTGCAGTCACAGCTAATGTCCGCGCATCTCTGTGACTCCATGCTGCGTACTAGTGGTTATACCAAACAATTGAGTTCCAATAGCAGCACAGATCAAGTGTTACCCAGCAGTCCACCACCTATCGCTAGCCAGGAGGAGCATGAGTCTGCACCAGCGTCACCCAACATAGATGTCGATACGGATAGCCTGAAGTTGTTGCAACGCAGTGAATTGGTGCTTATTGTGAATCCCACACCAAGCACCGCTGACATGGCATGCCAGACCGATGATCTGCTGGACAATGAATTGGTTGCGACACGTGCCGAGGAGCAACAGACGCGCACAACATTACAGCCACGCCAACGTCAGGCCATTGAATTGGAATATGAGAATCTGGCCATGGAGCTGCTACAGCAGCTGGCACCCAATGATAAGCTCATCGAAATATTGACACCAAAAATCTATAAATCCACGTCGCAGTATGTCAACAATTTATATAATCCAGATGTGCCGCTGCGTCCGGCTAAGCGAGATGTGGGCACCTCAACGCTCATGCGCATGAAGGCATCCATCGCAGTTGCGAACACAGCCTCAACGCCTGCAATAGCCTCAACAGCAGAGCTGCAGGTGGTCAGTGTAGAGCTGCAGCTTACCGATGATGCTGGCGATGATGCAGAGGGCATGGACTTAAACAAGCAGAAGCTGGTAAGCAATAAGCTTCTATTCTTTATTCTTTTAGTATTCCATTAAATCTCTCTTTTAATCTCTTACAGGATGAGCTGATCAAGCAGTTGAACCAAAAAATTATCGCCTTAAAGCGTGAACAGCAAACAATTGGCGAAGAATGTTCCACAAATGATAAATTGGGCCTAGATTTGTTAGCCAATTTAACTGAAAAGGTGCGTCCCAGCGAAGCGTCCAAGTTCCGCACTTACATCGATGATGTGGGTCACATAACCAGTCTGTTGCTATCGCTGTCGGAGCGCCTGGCCCAAACCGAGAGCTGTCTAGAGATGCGTCCAACTATTAGCCAGCAGGAGAAGGTAAGTCACAAAATGAATAAATTTTAAATTGAAATAGAAATTAATTTGTTTATTGATTGCAGAGTACGCTGGAAGCAAAACGCGATCGTCTCTATGAGCAGTTGGAGGAGGCACAGCGCCTGAAGACAGATATCGATAGACGTGGCAGCAGCATTGCCAAGCTATTTGGCAAACATCTCAGTGCCGACATGTGTGCCGATTATGATTATTTTATCAATATGAAGGCCAAACTCATTGCCGATGCACGCGACCTAACCGACAGGATTAAATGCAGCGAGGAGCAGCTTATTGCGCTCAATGATGCGCTAGTCCAAAGCGATTGTTAAACAGAGCTGCAGCTGCTGCTGCTGTTACTTTAAACATTATTTTCCATGTTGTCAACTTTAAGTTGAGAGCTATATGCGAGAATAACGCTCTGACGGTCTGGATGGTCTATTAACTTAAAATATATGTGCTTAACTAGAACACACAACACACACTATATAATGTATAAATATTTTATGTTCATTTGTGATTTTCAATTAGCTTGTAGGTTAAACTATATATCAATCCGCATAATATATAAGCAATTTTTTACATAATTATCAAAAGCAAAGATAAACTATATGCATTAATAAATATAATTAAAACAATTTATATATGAATTTGTAAAGTGTTTTAAACTTGGCGGGCATAGGTTCAGTAAGTCTGGCAATGTTTACTAGTATATTACCAGACTTGCCACTGTGACTGTCTGGCAACCCCTATGGTGTTGCCATATCTGTGCGAACAGCTGTTGTTGTTTACAAATATTAACGTCTGATAATTACCTATCGATAACAATAAATGATTATTCAAATGCTGCCTAAAAGTAGACTTCTATGTGAAATTAATAATTATTAATAAAAATAGTAGACAAAATTAATTTTATGAACTAAAATTAACCATTGATTTTTACACTTTTTAGTTAAAATAAATTTAATAAGCAAAACATTTATATTTTTGTGTATATTAACCTTATGAATTATCGATAATTATATAGAAAACATCGATAGTATCGATGCTGATCCAACACTGTGATGGAGTGCCCCTTACAATATTTATTATCAATTAGTTTGCTATGTTTAGGACCAAAACATTCTGCCAAATCTGGATAAGAAGCGCTTTGGCTTTAACAACGCCACAAACAAAATTACAACGTAGTTGGCAACTAAACGAGTAAGCTCACAAATTTCAATTTGCATCAAATAGTTTTAATTTAAATCAATTTGAAGGCAAAGGCATTTCAGATCAAGAACAACAATAACAACAACAACAAAACAACAGCATCTGTTTCGTGGCATGGCAACAACAACGGATAGCAGTGAAACAAAGGCGGAACAGCCAAAGCATACCAATAGGTTGGCATCTTCCAAGTCGCCCTATTTATTGCAACATGCACATAATCCAGTAGATTGGTGAGTTGTCTATTCAGTAAATATAAAGACTTCTCTGATAACAGTCGTGTACTTTAGGTATCCATGGTGCGAGGAGGCCTTTGAGCGTGCACGCACAGAGAACAAGCTAATCTTTCTATCGGTGGGCTATTCAACCTGTCATTGGTGTCATGTTATGGAGCATGAGTCCTTTGAGAGTGCCGAAACGGCTGCAGTAATGAATAAACATTTTGTCAACATCAAGGTGGACAGAGAGGAGCGACCCGATATAGACAAGGTCTATATGCAGTTTCTGCTCATGTCCAAGGGCAGCGGCGGTTGGCCAATGAGCGTTTGGTTAACACCAGACTTGGCTCCACTCGCTGCTGGCACTTATTTTCCACCCAAGGAGCGGTAAGGCTTACAGCAGCTATTCTTGGCTATTGATTAATATTTGTTTATTTTAGATATGGCATGCCCTCGTTCACCATGGTACTGGAGTCTATAGCCAAGAAATGGCAAACGGATCGAACTTCATTGATGAAGGCAGGCTCCACGCTGCTGGAGGCCATGCAGGCGAATCAAAATGCTGGTGCCGTGGCCGAGGCTGCCTTTGAACCGGGCAGTGCTGATGCCAAGTTGGCCGAAGCGTTGCGTATACACAAGCAACGCTTTGACCAGGAGCACGGCGGCTTTGGACGAGAGCCAAAGTTTCCAGAGGTGCCGCGTTTAAATTTCCTCTTTCATGCGTATCTGGTTAGCAAAGATGTGGACGTGCTGGACATGGTGCTGCAAACGCTGGATCACATAGGTCGTGGAGGCATCAATGATCACATCTTTGGTGGCTTTGCACGCTATGCCACCACCCATGATTGGCATAATGTGCACTTCGAGAAGATGCTGTACGATCAGGGCCAACTGATGGCAGCCTATGCCAATGCCTATAAGTTAACCAGAAGCGAAGTCTTCCTAAGTTATGCCGATCGAATTTATGAATACTTGATAAAGGACTTACGACATCCAGCTGGTGGTTTCTATGCGGGCGAGGATGCAGATTCATTGCCAACACATGAGGATACTGTCAAGGTGGAGGGTGCTTTCTATGCCTGGACCTGGCAGGAAGTGCACCAAGCCTTTAATGCTGAGAAGGATCGCTTTAAAGATATTACACCGGAGCGTGCCTTTGAGATCTATAGTTTCCATTATGATCTGAAGCCCACAGGCAATGTATCACCGTCTAGTGATCCACATGGTCATCTAACTGGCAAGAATATACTCATCATACGTGGCTCTGAAGAGGACACATGCGCCAACTTCAGTCTTGAAGCGGAACAGCTAAAGATCTTGCTGCTGACCGCCAATGATATACTACACAAGATAAGAGATCAACGTCCAAGGCCACATCTGGACACCAAGATCATCTGCGCTTGGAATGGTCTAGTGTTATCCGGCCTATCCAAATTGGCCAATTGCGGCACAGCCAAGCGGGAATCTTATATGCGTACATGTAAACAGCTCTTGAACTTCATACGCACAAATCTCTATGATGCCGAGCAAAAGGTTCTATTGCGCTCCTGCTATGGAGCAGGCGTACAAGATGATTCCTTGGAGCAAATACCGTAAGGCCAACACGTTAATCAATGGACAAGAATATTGAATATTAAATTGCAATATTATATTTTCAGTGCACGAATTGAGGGATTTTTGGATGATTATGCGTTTCTAATTAAAGGATTATTGGACTATTATAAGTCATCGTTGGATAGCAGTGCTTTACGTTGGGCCAAGGAGCTGCAAGAGACACAGGACAAGCTCTTCTGGGATGAGAAAAACGGAGCCTATTACTTCTCCCAACAGGATGCACCCAATGTTATAGTACGACTCAAAGAAGGTTAGCTCAAAATCCAAAATAAATATAACTAACCAAGTTTATTAACCAAAATGCTCTTGGTTTCTTTGCTGTAGATCATGATGGCGCTGAACCATGTGGCAATAGCGTTGCCGCACGTAATCTAATTATATTGGCACACTATTATGATGAAGAGACGTATTTAAAGCGAGCCGGACAGCTATTCAATTACTTTGCCGATGTCTCGGCGTTTGGACATTCGTTGCCTGAAATGCTTTCAGCATTGCTGCTACACGAGCATGGCCTCGATCTGGTAGCGGTTGTAGGACCCGATTCTCCAGATACCGCACGCTTTGTTGAAATCTGTCGCAAATTCTATATACCCGGCATGATAATTGTACACTGCGATCCGCAGCATCCAGAGGAGGCATGCAATCAACGTGTACAACAAAAATTTAAAATGGTCAATGACATGACGACTGTTTATATTTGTCACGATCGTGTTTGCCGCATGCCCGTCACAGATCCAGCTCAACTCGAAGACAATCTAATGGCCAATTTCTTTAAGGAGCGTTTTTAGATATGTTCTTCATACCACAAATGGTTGACATTACTCGAATTAGTGCTTAGTTATATATATTATTGTTCTTAATATTATTAATTATTATTATTTAACTAATGTTATATTTATATTTAGCTTTCAAAGCTTAAATCGGTTCTCGGAACTAGTTTTTAGTGCCCTTAGCTCTGTATTAACCATGTTTATTATGGCATCTAAATAAACTGACTTTACGCAAACAAATAAATAAGAAAAATGTTTGTTTTTACCGAAGCTAACGCTTCTGACTTGTTTCCTTTACCTTTCTCTTACTCTTAAAAAGAAGATTTAATCAATAAAGTATCCCAACTGTTTATATAAAGAAAAATTTGCAAGTTTTTTTTGTCTTCACAAATACAACACATCATTTTGTGCATTTATTGGAATCGTTTGTTTGGAACTGTGTCCGTGTTACCGTGTTAACAACCAAAATACTTGACAATTTGTTGTGTGTGTGTGTTTGTGTTTGTTGTGTGTGTGTGTGTGTCATTGTAGTTGTTAACAATTTGGTGGACGGCAACACAGTTTACCAAACAGGCGTAAGAACTAAGCTAAAAACTAAATGCTCGCCCTGCGCTGCATCCAAAAGCCGCCAAACAACAAATAAAACAATACAAAACACAAAATTTTGAACTTGGGCCATTATTTTTGTGTGTTGTGTGTTGTCTTGTTATGTGTTATGTTGTAGGGGTTGGTAGGGATGGCTTAAACTGATGCGACATTAAAACGGGCGCAAAAATAATAGAGAACTAAATGTATGGAGAGAACAGTTCGCGGTAATAATCATATTGTAATCGTAATAATAATAATAGTAGTAGTAGTCATAAAAATAATTTAGTTGAAATTCACATTCATCACATTGGTTTGCACTTGGCGGCGAACCACTTGCCCTGTGCCTGTGGTGTTGTTGTTATTGTTGTTTATGTTGCTGCTGCTGCTGTTGTTGCTGTTTGTAGTTATGCTTGCATCATCTGCTACAGCAATTGGCTCAGCTCAGGTATCTGCTTCATTGAAACTCATTGCCGCATCAAAGCTATCGACAATTGTCTCCATGCGCTCACGATGCTCGAAGCGTGCAAATTTACGGCCCATGCGGGAATATGATCGATGTTGACGGGATGAGTTGCGTGTCCGTCGAAAGAAACGGAAACGTGTATCTTCCTCCTCTTCATCGTATTCGGGCGCTGATACCGAATCCTCATCGGTTTCACGTAGAAACTCTTTGGGATCACGATGTATCTTAAAGATTTTTGTCGAACCATGCAACTTGGAAATTGTACGGGATGCATTGATGATGCCACGTTCAGCCAATTGATGTTGATGTGGATGCTGATGTTGATGCTGTTTATGATGCGTATAATGTTGATGATTATTATGATTTTTAACAGCTGACAAGCGATTTGTTATGGAAACCACATTGAATAGCTTCGATAGCTCCGAATCAACGGAACGTGATTCACGACGCAGGTTGTGCTTTGTGCCATTTTTAACATAAATAAAATGATTGATTTGATTATCGGCCATCAAACTGTGGACGCTAGTTGGTGAACTGGAGCTACCATTGCTGTTACTATTGGCATTGGCATTCCCATTCCCAGTAACAGTGCCAGTGCCAGTGCCAATTCCAGTTCCATTTCCATTCCCATTGGATGTTGTTAGCAGCGTTGGTGTGGAGGGCGGCGCTGGGGGCACGTGCGGCATTGTATAGCAACGTTGACGTCCCTCGTACAGGTTGGCAACATTGTACCGGCTAAGTCGACACGATTCCGACTCAATTTCTTCGTGGTCTGAACTCGGCATATCCATACCCTGTGTATGTGTATGTGTGCGTGTGTGTTGTGTGTTGGTATACATTGATATGTGTGTGTATGTGTGTGGGTGCGTTCGCGTGAGTGGGCAGACGAAGATATAATGAAAAGGAAAAAGAGCAAAAACAATAGTTTAAGAGTTGTTGCAATAATCAAAACATTCTTATCATTTATTTATTGTATATTATAATCATGTTGTTTACCTGTAGCAAACCCTCCACTTCAGAGTATTGACGATCCGTCAGACGGTGCAGTTGTTGATCCATTTTTGCTAAACAACAACAACAACAACAGCATAACAAAAATACGACCGTCCGATACCGATGCTTCGCGATACACAACAACCCTGCGCACACTGCGCAGCACCACATACGATACGATACGATACCAAATACTAAACTTTTACGCCAGCCCTGGTATATAATAATAATATGGCGCTTATTATCTATCTGGCAACGCTATGCGCACGCACACTAAATAAATAAACTTGTTGAACTAGTTAATTATGACTTTTGGCACTTGTAATATATTTCTAATTTATTTATGTATATAATACTACTGACAAAGCGCACTTTTTTGACAACTTTCAATTGAAATTTATTTCTCAATGTGATTCATACAGCATAGCTTATTGACGAATTGTAATCTGACTTTGCTGCTGCTGTTTACTGCTTCAAATTCTCAAGCTATTATTATTACCGTTTAAAAAAGCTTTCCATAACAAATAAAAGAGAGAGGATGAGCGAGTAAGACAGAGCGGGAGAGCGCTTTGCGCTAGAAGAGTGCAAAACGTTTGTTGTTATTATTTTGAATGAGTCATTGATTTGTTTTTGTTTTGGTTTTGGTTAAGCTTTTGAGCCGGTATAAACAATAGCATTTAAAGTAGCCATCTTTGATTTTTTTTTTTGTCATTTTCTAAGAAAATAAGTTTGTTCATTAGTTTACATATATAAAAAGCGAAAACTCATTTAATTAGCATAATATAAATAATTTGATGACTGTGCAGCAAAGTTGCCACATCGTGTTGTGATAAATGCTTAAACTTGTTTGTGTTGCCAGAAAATTCAAATGGCTTTGATTATTTTGCAACTTTTTTATACTTTATCTCTATTTATCAAACATATTTATATATAAATATGAAGGCGTATTATGAATATTCAGCTCGTGGACATATTAGAACGATAACGTTAACAAATGTTCGAATTTCGAGAAGAAAAAAATCGAACTCGAAAGCTTGCTCACCACCACTCAAGAGAGCAGAGAAAAAGTTTTTGCTGATAATTTCACAATGACCGTGAAAAAGCTTACCAAAGCAGAAATTTTTTTTTTTAATTTTATTTAGTTTGTCATTTGATTAGCCACGGAGCACCTGCGTTGCTTGCGTAAAGAAAAAAAACAAATTGTTTATTTATTTCTTAAATAAACAAAATGACACAATTATCGGACGAACAGTTTCGCATATTGATTGAGACAATCAAATCATTGGCACCACAGAAAGAAGAACCGGTGGAGCCGCAATCCAAAGGTAGCTTCAGCAAATGTACAATTCGGTTTGGGGGACAACGTGATCATGATGCCGTCGATGAGTTCATCACTGCCATTGAGACCTACAAAGAAATGGAGGGAATAAGCGATAGAGATGCTCTAAAGGGTATCTCATTGCTGTTCAATGGCATTGCAATCACTTGGTGGAAGGGTGTTCAACGCAATGTTAAAACCTGGCAAGAGGCACTACAAATGCTTCGTGATCATTTCTCACCCTCAAAACCATTTTATCAAATCTATATAGAAATCTTTGAGAACAAGCAGTCATCTGGTGAAGTTATTGATGCATTCATTTGCAAACAACGTGCATTGTTGGCCAAATTGCCAGAGGGCAGACACAATGAAGAGACTGAATTGGATTTCATTTATGGCCTAATGCTGCAGAAATATCGAGAGCAAATACCACGTCATGAGCTGAAAACTTTTCGGGATTTACTTGATCGTTGCCGCAATGTGGAACGCACGAGAACCTAAAGCGTCAAGAGCAGATCGCTTGTTAGATGATAAAATTATATAAATAAAATATCGATAAGTGCATTATGGCAACTTTTATTTATTTTAAGGCTTTAAATAGAGACTGATACTCTTAGGATAATAAATCATATACAAACATTTGAAATAAACAAATTGTTTAATTTTAAAAAAATTATCCTTTTTTTTTTACCCATTTTTGCTGAGTGAAAGTTGTTTTTTTGTCCAAGGTTTTCCAAAAGATTTTATTCTGTAAAAAATAATAATAATCTCTTTTGCCCATGAATAAAACAAAATATATTTTTTAGGTTTCTGAGTTTCTGAGTTTTGCTGGTTTTATTTTTTCAGTCTTGAATGATACATATTTTATATAGTTTCAACAGAGCCTTTTGTGGTCATCGGTAGGCCCCCAGTTATACAATTGCTGCCGCAAAAATTGGGCAAAATAATTGCACAAATCATCGGGGAATTGCGGGCCGTGAATTGTAACAGCGCCTTGAGGCCAAGGCTCCATGAGATGGCGCGCTGAAAACCACGGCCACCATGAGTGGATGAACCGATGTAGCTAGATGGCACTACGCGCCTACTAATTCTGCACAAAAGACTTGTTTCGCAAATGGGTTGGGTTTAGGATAGTCGACACACGCTGGAGCAGAGCAGTGCGGCGACGAATCCTAAACCCCGGGTGTATTGTATATGTTATGGCGTGCCTAAGACAAACTATGGTACAGAGCAACAAGATGATGGGGCCGCCCATGACCCATGAGCAGCTTTAGCGTGCCATTGCACGAATGGCGAGAACATAGCCATTGTTGTGCAATTTTCATTTGATATTCGTAATGAATAAAATTCATTTTGAATAAAAAAATAATAAGTTCTAAAAGAACTTAAGTTTTCATTTGTTTGCGTTGTGGGGCCAGTGACCAACTATGATAGTTCCTATAGCGAGAAATACAAGCCAAGCCCAGGCAGCAATTTCAGGCCAGGCACAACCGTTTAGCTAACAACGTCCAAGCAGTACACCGAAGTGCACTCCATTGAACGGCACCAACTATCAGTTATGTTCCGGCCTGGAATCCCACAATGGGAGCTTATATCACACAAAAGGAACTACACGATTGACCACCAACGGGGGGTTTTTTTGTCGCTAAGACTTGACATGACAACGTAACAGCGCAAATGCAGTGAAAACTTCGTTGAGCAGCGGTCTCACATATCCAAGTAGCCTTAGCTAGCTAAATAGTAAGGCCTAGATCAACTTTATGGTCAATGCCACATATACGCCGCAACCGTGCTACGCCAGTCAGCCCAGCCAAAGCGGCAGATTTGAGCGACACGCGAATGGGAAGAGAATATGATGCACGCAACACCCATCACAGCCCAAAAGCACTGCACCCATGCAATATGTAACAATGTAACCAATGCTAACCAATGCATAGTATTTGCTGCAGGCACGGAGTTCCACAACGCAAATACTGTGCACGGTGAGCAAACGCTACCCTGTTGCATAGCAAGGTGCAACCTTTGGCCTAGGGGCGAAATACGTGCGCCAATCCTCTCAACATTCGTTGTCGCTCGGGTTTTGGTAAACTAGGGTTTACCGAAGTTTGTTTGATTCAAGAGTTTTCAGTTTGTGCGGTGGCGTTCAGAGCCACGAAGAGTAAAGAGAGCCGCGACCTGCGCGGCGTGAGAAATTGTTGTTCGAAAAAAAAGCTCTGCTCTGCTTGCCGGCACGTCCATTGGACGTAGTTGGGAGAATACGATTGAAATGAATTGATCTAAAGCCAAATTCGCTCTCGCTGCTTTTGGATCTCTTCATTGTGTGTTTGTGCTTCGTCGTCGCTCCTTCTTCTCTTCCATATGTGTGGCCAGCGCGGCAAAGTAGACCTTGGTGTGGGTTGGTGGTGGGACAGTGATGTCAGCGCTTCAATCGTACGACTCTGCGTACGTAAAAATGTTGATGTTGTTGTAGTTGATGCCGATGTTCGTTGGTAATGATGATGTCACGCCCCACGGAATATTTTTTTGTGTGTGTTGTCGCCTTCTACTCCTTCTTGCCGTCGCTTTGACGCTTGCGACAATCCTCGAATGTGTGGCCACGGAAGTTGCAGTATGTACAGCGTGTACTACGGCGGGCACCGCGTAGCGGACCTGTTGTCTCCTCATCTTCCTGATTGTTGTGCTCAATGATGCGGCCCTGTTCGAGCAGTTCGCGGAATGTGCGTATACTTTGACGGGTAATGTGTTTGCGGTATTTAAGATTCAATAGGCCATAGAGAAAGTCCAGTTCGGTCTCCTCATCGTGACGTCCATCTGGCAGCTGGGCAAGCAGGGCACGTTTCTCGACTACAAAGGTATCGATGGGTGCACTGTCACCTTGTCGCTTCTCAAAGAACTCCATGTAGATCTGATAGGCGGGCTTTGTGGGTGAGAAATGTTCGCGAATAAGACCGATGGCCTCATTCCATGTTTTGGCTTCCTTGCGTACGCCCTGCCACCAAGTAGATGCCAGACCAAAGAACAGTAGAGAAATGCCCTTTAAAGCGTTCTCATCGCTTATGTTTTCGAGCTCCTTGTAAATGATTACGTTGGTGATGAACTCCTCAACTTCGTCATGAATCCTATTACCGCCGAATCTGTGTGTGCATGAGCTAAAGCTGCCTGCAACTTTGTTAGTTGTTCCTGGCTCACCGCCAGCGGCATTGCTGCCAGCTGCATTGGCAGCAGTCAAACGAACAGTTTCGAGTAACTGTTGTAGTTGTTCTGTTGTCATTTGTACTACTTGCGCCATTGTTGTTGTTGTAGTTTGTTGAGTTTTTAAAGGTACACACGTTGCAGTTGTTGTTGTTGATTATTAATTATAGTTCTCAGACAGCAAACAAAGCCAGTAGAATGGCGAATGATGCTGCTGCTTTCACTTGTTCAGTCGTCGTAGGTGACTAAAGTTTCGTTGGCCCAACTGTGCCCTTTTATAGGCGACAGTTGTGAAATTCAATTTCGAAAAAGCTAATCGCCCATATTGAGAGACATTGAGAGTAAAGAGCGGCAGCGTTCACATATGTCTGACTCACAAAAACGTTTAAACTGTACATATGTACAGACATACATTATGTACATCATTTTTCTATTGAAATTGATAAAATTAGTTTTTGTTAAAACTAAACAAATTGTTGTATCATTAACAATAACTTGATAAGTTAAAATTGTTAGTTACCAAGGGAAACGAGAATATGCTTTTTAAGTATTTTTAATATTATTATAACTTTTAAATAAGAAGAATTATATTATTTACTGATTAATATCATATAAAGAACATGAATTATATATTTTACCCATTAAAATTTCTGTTTTAATTTCACATGAGCGTGCAAATCGATATATGTATGTATGTATATATACATTATATACTTATTATATACAATTTCAGCATTCACATTCATTACGATAGCCGGCTTTTCGAATTCGAATTTCTGTACACTTATCAGAGAGCAATAAAAAATAATGCTGCGATTGCAAGTATTATACACAAGCGCTGAGCATATTTCATATTTGTACTCATACAGATTTGTTTGTTTATACATATATCAAATAAAAATTATTTGTATACAGTACAAGAAGTTGAAATTTATGAATAAAGAATTTCAGATTCCAAGAAAAGTTCAAAAGAATTATTTTTTCGCTGTCACAGCGTTGCCATATGCTGCAGTTCACAAATTTAACTAGATCTTAAGCCGCTCAATGCATGCATTGCACACATACAAACATACATATGTGCATATGCATATGTGTATGTGGATGCCGACTGAAAGCTTTCGCTTTTCGTGTCCCCAAATATCAGTCGTGATTTAATATTTGATAAGATCGTGTCGATAAGCTGAAGTCTTGGGACTTGTGCAGGAATAATAAAAAGATGTCTGAATATTCTGTTGAAAGAATTGAGAAAAAGCGTGTTTTAAATGGCAAAATAGAATATTATCTTAAATGGGTTGGATATCCAGAGAGTCAAAACACCTGGGAGCCCATCGAGCACCTTTATTGCACTGATTTGGTTGACGCTTTCGAAGAATCATTGAAACAAGCCAAAGTCAAATCAAAAGCCAAAGCTAAAGCTAAAGAATCCAAACTAAACACAACAGCGCAAAAGAAAATCAGCAAAAGCAACAGCAGCAGCAGCAGCCACAACCAAAAGAAAGAACCAAATAAAACAATTGCCACAGCAAAAGGCAATAGTAATAAACATGATGATGAAGGTGATAACAAAGACGTATTTGGATTTGATCGCGGTTTAGAGGCTTCAAAAATCTTGGGAGCTACCAAAGTAAAGGGAGATATTATGTTCTTTATGTCATGGAAGAATAGCAATAGAATCGATCTAGTGCCCGCAAGCGTGGCCAACGTGCAGTGCCCCACAGTTGTTATACAATTCTATAGTGAGCGTCTTACATGGGAGGACAATTACGAAATACCAAAATAGAAAACTGCGTAATTACAATAACACGAATACATACATACATTCTGTACCTACATATATATATATACATAATAATATATATTATATAAATACAAAATTTGCGTTTTAATTCATTCTGTTTGTACTTGATATAAAAAGTTAGTTTTTATTCAAAAGGTTTGTGTGCATAAATAATTGTTGGCGCGGAACCAGAGTTGCCACTGCATTGGTGGAACTAAACTAGAGGAATAATCTAATTCAATTGTGAACAGCAGTGAGCAGTTCAATAGCGAACCAGTAACCCTGTTGGGCAATTGCACTTGGCTGCGAGGTGCGTTTTTTTTTAGTCATCTCGTGAAAATAGCGAAGTATTGTGCTTTATAGCTATTGCACGTTGCGTATTATGTTATCCATAGAGTATTGGAGTTACTGTTGCTCTATAGCATCAAATTTTCTATAACAATGATGTGTTTCATATGTTTTTGCTGCATTTTGCAGGCAGACGTACGCTGGCGTCTGTGCAATAGAAGTGTGAACTCTGCCGGCTGGTAAAGAAAGAAGTTGGATTTGAACAAGAATACAACCAAAATGACAACCAGCAGCGAGGATGTATTGTTGCAAATGGGCGAGGTGCGCTATAAGAAGGGCGATGGCACTTTATATGTGATGAACGAGCGTTTGGCTTGGATGGCAGAGCATCGTGACACTGTCACCGTTTCGCATCGTTATGCGGATATAAAAAGTAAGTGCCTCTATAATGAATATAATAGATTTTAATATTTTATTTGTTCTTGTTGCTACAGCACAGAAGATCTCGCCTGATGGCAAACCCAAAGTGCAGCTGCAGGTTGTGCTGCACGATGGCAACGCTTCGACGTTCCATTTTGTAAATCGCCAAGGAACGCAAGCTATGTTAGCGGATCGTGATAAGGTTAAGGAGCTGCTGCAGCAGCTGTTGCCCAATTTCAAGCGCAAGGTTGACAAAGACTTGGAAGATAAGAATCGCGTACTCGTTGAGAACCCAAATTTGCTGCAGCTTTATAAGGATCTGGTCATTACTAAAGTGATTACAAGCGATGAGTTTTGGGCCACTCATGCCAAAGATCATGCGCTCAAGAAAATGGCCAAGAGTCAGGAAATTGGTTGGCAGCGAATAACATTTTTATATCAACAACTGAAATTATAATCTTTTATATTTTTTGCAGGTGTTTCTGGAGCCTTTTTGGCAGACATTAAACCGCAGACAGATGGCTGCAATGGACTCAAATATAATCTAACTGCGGATGTTATTCATTGTATTTTTAAAACTTATCCCGCCGTGAAACGCAAGCATGTGGAGAATGTGCCCGCTAAGATGCCCGAAGCGGAGTTCTGGACAAAGTTTTTTCAATCGCATTATTTCCATAGGGATCGCCTGACAGCAGGAACTAAGGATATATTCACCGAATGCGGTAAAATCGATGATCAAGCCCTTAAGGCAGCAGTGCAGCAGGGTGCCGGTGATCCATTGTTGGATTTGAAAAAATTTGAGGATGTGCCGTTGGAAGAGGGCTTTTGTAGCGTTGCCGGTGATCGCAATGTTGTCAACAGTGGCAATATTGTGCATCAGAATATGATCAAGCGTTTCAATCAGCATTCCATAATGGTGCTGAAGACATGCGCTCAAGTTAATGGTCCATCTACCACCACAACAAATGGTAATGCAGCAAATGGTCCACTTGGGCAGTCCAGCCATACTAATGGCCTTAATGGCAAGGCATCGGGAAGTAAGCACAAACTTGAAAGCACCACCACCAGCACCATTACCAGCAGCACTGAGCTGAATGATGCACCTCTGGCGAAGAAACAGCGACTTATCGAGAAAATACACTATGAGGATCTTGGTGATCCAATGCTAGACGCTGATGAAGAATCAAATCAATCGCCCAACGGACCGTGCGGTTTTGAGCTATCCCGTGTTGATCGCTATCTGAATGGGCCATTGCAGAATCACATGAGTGACAACAATAGCGATGTTAATCTGGATGATGTGCAGTACAGACTGGTGCGCAATTCAGAATCTTGGCTAGATCGCAGTGCACAGCGCAGTGTTATTTGTTCTAAAGATGCTGTCAATGCACTGGGTGAGCTCAGTCCAGGCGGCACCCTAATGCGTGGCTTTCAGGAGCAATCTGCTGGACGTAAGCTCGACATCTATTTATATTCTGTATTCGATTTTAAATTCTAATATAATTTTCATATATAGAATTGGTTCCACGCGATTTTCAACGAGATTTGCGAAATTTGTATTTATCATTGTTGGAATTGCTCAAACACTTTTGGAGTTGTTTTCCACCAACCACCGAGGAATTGGAATCAAAGCTGCAGCGCATGCACGAGACGCTGCAGCGTTTCAAACAGGCCAAATTAGTGCCTTTCGAGGTTAGTTATTAATACAAAATAATATATATTATAATAATAATATAATTCAATTGTTGTATTCTCTTTCAGAATCGTGCCATGCATGAGCTCTCGCCATTGCGTTCATCTCTCACACTACACATGAACATGCTGCTGCGCACAGCCAACTCAAAATATGCAACTTGGAAGGAGCGCAAGTTGCGCAACAACAGATAACAATAGAAATTAAAATATGGCAACATTATTGTCAAAATCGGAGAAATACATTCATAATAATACACGTTCTATTAAAAGCGCAACTCATTCAAAATATATATACATTTATTATATACAACATTAAGATGATAATGTGTTCTCCTGTCCATTATGTGGTGCTTGTATCTTAAGATCTACACACGAAACACAATACACATTTCTAAATAATCAACTGATATGGGTTTAGAATATATATATATAATTGATGCGTTTGTGCATAAAATTAAAAACAAATTCAAATTTCTTTTATTATTATATTTATTTATAAACGGTTTAGTTTATTAGCTGTTGTAAAGTTCAAACTGCATTTAACCGATTCGTCATTAACCTACATAGAAAAAGTTTTTGATTTCTTTTAATTAGCAACATTATGATAGTCTGGAACATTTCTGAAGCGTTTTCTTGTTCGACAATTAAAAGAATACGTCAACAGTTCGACGCGAATCGTTGTCTCTAACAGAATTAAAATTTTAAGCTCTTGTGCCATGAAGGAATTGATATTGTTCTATGTGCTTAGTGTTTGTTGCACTAACGTGTTGCATGCAGCACTGCTGTATCCTGTAAATTCGCAATATGGTGTAACTTGTCCGCTTTTAAGTATACTTTTGGATAATAATATAATGTTTTCTATAGATTTTTATGGCCATATCGGTGCCGATTAGTTTGCCGCATCGCAATGTGTTTCTATCGTATAATTATGAGTTTAATTATTATCAGCCGGAGCATGTTTATAAATTTCCGCCTGTTTTAGTAAGTTCTTAAGATCAAGTTTGTGTTCCAAGTCTTTTGATGATAAAGTTCTATAGATGGGAGATGACTTTCAAGATGGTTATCTGACGTATCCCACTGATGATAAGCACCATGGACATGCTAGATTATGTGACAACTGTACAACAGTGAGCGACAATAGTACAACAAACAATGCGGAGAATTTAAAGAAACAGGAGTCGACAAGTACAGCGTCACCGGTTCGCCAGAAACGTGAACTATCACTGATGACCCGGAAAACCTTTTATGCCATGTTAAGGGATAAATTACTAAGGTATAGACTTATGCCATATTTATGATGTTTTGAGACTTACAAATCTCTTGTAGATCTGGCTATCCGGCTGAGGCATGTCTATTGCGTTTGATCTGCGACACAAATGCCTCAACGCTGGGCGAGATTAATGGACTGTTGGGTAACATTGTCCATGTGATATTTACGTAAGTGCACTTGGTCAGACAGGAACAGAGTCTGTCATATATTAATTATAATTTCTTGCAGTCCCAGTAGCTCCCGTGATGAGCATTTGCCATCCATTTATTATCAGGCTGAGACAGATGGCCTGCAGGAACATTGTGCCGCCTATGATAAAGATTGTCCATACAAAGTTTTGGATTTAATATCAATGCCAGTGGAGCAGCTGCTACAAGATCTAACAGCAACTAGACGCAAAAGAAAATAAAATATATTTCATGTTCTCTCACATTGAATTGGGTCTTATTACTTACTTACTTACTTACTTACTTGGGTCTACTATTTGCTCATTAAATTAGCATTGGTTTGGTGTCTTTAATCTGCGAGTGTCTTCCAGTTCAGTTCAGTTGCTTGTGATCCGTTGGTTGTTCAGCATGTATACGCTTTGGTTAATCGGTCGCCTTTTGTTGGCCATCTGTGCACTTGGCTGTCCACTTTGTCATGGCTACTTGGCCTTTGTGCCATCCAGTACACATGGTGTAAGTCTTTAGTTCAATTTGACGCAGTTGAGATTGAGTTAGTTCCACATTTTTGTGTGCAGGTCTTTGCCGCATTGGCTGTGCCGCTGGAGTTGCCACATCGCAACGTTTTTGTCTCATACAATTTTGAGGCGAACTACAATTCGCCCTACAATTGGAGTCTACCGACGTTGTTTGTAAGTTCTTTTATTGTCAATTAGCACTTGATTTTTTAAAGGTCAATTAGCAGTTCTATTTTATATCAATGGGAAATTGAATGTTCCACAGAACTTACAAGACTTTCATTATTCTATTGTTAGCAAAATGGACCCACAGAATCCGAGGAAGTGGATTTAGCGCGGCAATCTAAGCACACGCCAAAGAATTCAGGGGAGGAACAGGAAGAGGTTGAGACTACAACAGCTAAGCCAGAAGCAGGCAGAGAAAGACGTGAATTGCTTACACGCACAAATATTTATCACATTTTAATGGATAAATTTCAGAGGTAATTATCATTATAATAATGATGCTGCTCATTATACCAACTTCTTAAGCGATTCCTTACAGAACTGGCTTTAAGGGAGAGTCCTGCCTGTTGCGTCTCATTTGTGAGGTTAGTGCAGCTGAGCTCGATGAAGGCAATGGTGTGCTTGGCAGTCTTATCCATGTGCTCTTTAGGTGAGTAGATGTCTTAAATTGATGTGATTCTATTTATTTACTCTTTCTCTCTCTTTATATTGTTGTAGTCCCAGCACTTCGGCACCAGAGCAGCTGCCATTGCATTTCTATCAGGCGGAGCACGATGGCTGGCATGATCATTGTCATATCTATGAGCCACATTGTGGCCAAAGTCTATTGGAGCTTATGTCGGAGCCATTTGAGAGTATACTTAAACGCCTAGAGCATCAGTTATAAAATAAACCTAAAATAATAATAATTTTATTAACCTAATTTTTGTTGTTTATTCATTTTATATTTTTGGGTTTTAATTAACAACTTTCTCAAGAAGCGTTCTTCTAATTGTTACTTTACTTTACTTAATTTTTGCACAAATCTTTAGTAGCTTTAGTTAGAATTCGCAACTTGGCATGGATTATTATCTAAATGGGCTATATTGTCTAGGGCTGTTCTCCTTGGGTCAGGCAGCACTGGTCTGGAATACCAAAGGAGAAGCTGCGGTAAGTGGGAGAGCAAAGCGAAAT
>JBANCX010000210.1:0-18053 GCA_037040065.1 Dettopsomyia nigrovittata
TTTTTTTTTTAGTATCTTCCTAGCCAGTGTTTTGTTGCAAGTTTGGGGGGGCAATTAAAAGTGTAAAGCCTCCTAAATGGTACATGATGTGTCCAATAAAAAAAAAACGTTTACAACTAAAGAGACTGCAATTGTAGACTAAATGACGGCAATTCAGCATTCGGACAGGCGGAAAACATCTTGATTTTTGGTGCATTCAAGTGGTGAAGTGGTGCCCAAGTAGGATTGTTGTGAATGGCAGTTGCTGTTGTTGTTGTTGCTGTTGTGGGTAGCTCGCACCACTTTCGTATTTTTTTTTTTGTATACCCGATTCCCATTGTAGAAAATGGGGAAAAGGGTATTATAGTTTTGTGGGTATAGAAATATATAATTTAAATTATATTTATAGTAATTATAATTGAACTAAGAAAATATCAAACTAATTATTAATATTTTAAGAGAATTTAGGAACATTAATCTCCAGTAATTGAAAATATTGTGATCAAACACATAACAGAGAATCTAGGAATAGTTATAAGAAGAAAAAAAATGATGCAGCCACCAAGCAGCTTCCATTAAGCTGCAGACTTACAGAGGAATTAACTAACAGAGTCCCTGTTCGCTTGCACTGTTAACAGCGTTGGGTCAATTGCCACCCACTGTGTTTCGTAGCACATCGTGTAAGCGCACGAAGTCAGCCGAGTGCACATAATTTATTTTGCCAAAGCTCTCGCATTCAAGACTTAACAGAGCTCTGTGCTATGCGCTGTTAATTAACAGCGCACACTGCTGATGCTGATCACAGTTGTTGGATTCTAACAGCAAGGACAAGCAATGTTAAGCAACATTATTTAACAGTGCAAGAACATGTTCTGGCTGCTTACATTCTATATAAACAGGACGACAACAGTGATCAGCATCAGTCGACTGTGCTTGTGCGTAGTGAATGTTGCTAATGCAATTGTCTCTTGGGTATCTCGCTGTCGAACATACTCGATTAGGATGCTTTTACTTGTTTAATCTTTGTTTGTAATATTTTTTTTCGTTGTTTGCGGTTAGCCATTTTTTAAAAATTTACAGCCTGATTCGTGTGTACAAGGAAGTTTTGAAATCTTAAAAAAAAAAAAATCATTTTTTGAATGCAAGTGTTAAGTCAAATGGCAATAAACCAGATTGCGTTTTGGTCAGTGAAAAAAAAAAAAATCTAAATGAAAGTAGCCAACTACAAACTGGTTTGCGCAATGGTCATTTTAGACATTGGCTTAAAGCTTAAACTTCGAAAAGTGTAAGCCTTTCCTTTAAGTGTGGTTTACATCGTATATGTATATGCTGTGTGGTCTCTAAATAAATTTGGGTCACATGCAACTGCGTTTGTTACACCACCATCAACAGCAGCACCACAACCACCAAACTATCAACTGTTGCTGCTGCTGCGCTGTGGTTTTTAGATCCAGTTTCTGTTCAGATATATTTATTATTTATTTAATTTTTTTTTTGTATTTTATTTGTATTTCATTTGCTATTCTTAAACAATTTGCAGCTCCGGCTATTGGCCATTGAAGGTAAACCACAATACAAGTGTTAAACTACTAGCAGTACTACAGATACTTGTACTACATATAACAACAAGATATAAAAAAAATATAAAGTATCTTAATGATTTTATGTATCCATATGTACCCACTCAAGTCAGGGGCACAGCATTAAACAATTCTAAGGCCAAACAAATAGTGGTTTATACTGCAAATCATAATTATAATGATCTAATGTATCTGTTTAAGTTCTATAAGAAAATTTCATTGAGAGCATTGGTTTAGATTAACAAAGATCTAGCAGAGCTAGAGTTGTATATTTTTGCATCAAACAAATTCATTGAGAGCTTTAAGTTAAATTGTTTGAAAAGTTTGCAAAAAGCAAACCTCTTTAAGCCCATAAAGTTTGTTGCTGTTTTTTCTGTTTTTCATACTAAGCCTAGCCCATTTTCTTAGCTGATTTTTACTATTGCACATTTAGTTTTACGTAGGTTGGTGTTTAAAGTGGCCCAAACGAGTTTTCTAAGCTCTTGGCTTTAAACGAAAATCAAGAATTAACTATTTTTTCTGATAAACTAGTGCATGTTAGCTATTAAAAATTAATCAGACGACAAGTGTTATTACCTTGAGCTGCAGCAATTTAAATTATATGTTGTTGTCTTAGAACTGATTATGAGACTTAAACAAATCAATTACCAAATATGATTGGCCTTGATCTAAGCCAACAAGCATTAACTGATTTAAAAATAAACCAAACAAGACCCGGAACATATTAATTGTTTAAAACTAAACTAAGAAAACATTCTCAATAAATTACGGAAACTAGATTAATTCTTTCAAAATTTTAAACAAATTTCAAGTGTATTTCATAGTTAAGCCGAGTTTAAGCCATTAAGCCATTAAGCCATTTATATGCAACTTCTTTGAGAAGAAGCTTCAAACTATGCAACATAACTTGAGCTCATGTTATTAATTAGCAAGCGTCAAGTTCAATGTTAACATATGTTTGTTTTTATAAACTGACAAAGTTGAAGTTGGTATCATCATCATCATCAACATCAGCTGCTTAACTTGGTTGAATACATTTAACAGTCGTAATTCATATTTGGCATACTTGAGACTCATCATCGTGTGAGTCAATTATATAAAATATTTATGAATGAATGAATGAATACCACACGTAGTAGTAGTAGTAGTACAACGCAGTAAATGCCTTAAAGCCTTTTCTACGCTTTTCATTTTTGTTGGCCTTTTTCAATGTGCAGACAATAATGAATCTCATCAACGTCAAGGCAAAAGTTTTTCTTTTATTTTGATTTTTGCGTTTATTTTGTATTTTTTTTTTCCTTGTTTCTTTCTTTTTTTTTTGTTGGCCATTAGCCATTAGCCATCTCGCGTTGCTTTTGGGCCTAACCAGACAATTTGTATCTGTCGTCTGAGCTTATGCACGACATGGCAGCAGCGCAATTGACGCGTGCTCAGACGCAGTCAACATAAACAACAGCAACAATAAAAGCTGCAACAACAACAACAAGGCTGCCACAACAGCTGCGCACTGGCAACCCACAACAAAAATAAAAAAAAAAAAATCGAGTCTATTGTATTGGAGCGCATCTGCAGACGTCATCAAAGTTGAAGTTGCTGGAGTCATCATCGTCATCATGATCACATGATCGCTGCACAGTGGCTCAAGTATGAGCTGATTATGTGTTTGTATAAATATGAGAGAAGAAACATATTGAAATACCAAGAAAATCAATATCTTTTATCGTACTTCTTTAAAAATAATATATAATTTGAAAATGTTCAGTTTTTTTGTTCAAATATCAAGTTAAGTTTATAGATTAATTTAATTTATTTACATCTGAGTAATAATAGATTATAATTAGGATAATTATTTAGGGGTAAATTGAGAAAATGTCTCCTTTTCAGACGTCTGATTGGCCTCGATTCGGTCAATCTTTGGTAAGTTTAAAGAAATAATAATTTTTCAGATGTTTAGTTGAAATTAGAGTTTCCAATGCCATCATTGTAACAATAAAAATTAATTATTTTCTATCAAATTTATAATAGTTTTAATCTATATATGTTATATAACATTTAGACAATATTTAATCATTTTTCCGATGAGAAAATCAATTGTAATTAAATAAATATTGTAGAATATGTAAGAAAAATATGAAATAAATTCTAAGATTCGGAAAATCAATGAAAAAAATATAAAATTTAAGGAAAAAATAAAGAAAATCATTTTAAAAATTCACAATCTCAACTTAAAAATGTTAAAATCTTAAAGAAAATAGTCTCTAGCTGAAGATCATATTATGCAAGTGATATATTATTATTTATATTATTATTATTTATTCCACATTCATGACTATCATTTGAAATTAAAGTAGATATGCTTACGTATAAATATATTCAAAAAATTATACAAATTTTGTAATGTACAAATATATGTAAATATAAATTATTATTTTTACATCTATGTCACTGTGCGATGTATTCATGGAATTCATTTTGGCTTTTGTTACTGGCAATCACCGCACTTAGGCGTGAAGCAGCCGTGTTGCGATCAAACCTCTGTTTTCTACTACTACAACTACTACTACTACTTATTTGCCCTGCGCTCCACACGCCATACTGCTAAGCACCTGGCATTTTGGATACAGTCAAACATGTATTTCGACAGTGGCAGCTGCCGCAAGCAGCTCCATCATCTAATTTGCAAGTGGATTGCAGGCCTCGGTGCAGCATTAAAGCTTCCGGCATTGAAATTAGGGTTTTGCATGCGGAAAGTTTTGATTTGATTTTTAGTACTCTTAGTACTACCATCGTAAGTACTATTTGGTCTAACTAAAGTTTTGCAAAATACTAAACAAATATAATGATAGAGTTATTAGTGAGTTAGAGGGAGGAAAGAGAATTCCTTACTTGTTAACTAAAAGTATAGTTTTCTATAGAAAAGGTCAACGATTGTAGCAATCAAATTATAATTGCAACATTGACTGTTGACTCAAGTGGAGCAAACACGAAAAGTATGGAATAGTAGTAGACTACGAAAGAACAGTGTCGAGTGGTGCTCAAGCAAATAATGTTATATCTCAAAAATTTGATCTAGTTTATGTGCTGGACTCTAAAACAATTTATACATTTCCTCTGTTATTTAGAATTATAATTGAAAATTTTTTCAATTGAATTCAATTAAATATGAATAAATATACAGAAAATATAATCTACAACTTTTTGCATAGCTTTAAATAATAATATTCTGTACTTGGCTTATGTGCGTTTATATATATGTATATTTACTAATTGAATTAATAAATCTATAGATACATTTGTGTTTAAATAAGCTTTATAATTTATTATTTATAATCAAAAAACAGTATGCTTAACTTATGTCCAAAAGAAAAAAGTTCAAAATGGCCAATTGCCATTTATAATTATTTTATAAATAGTATACTAGCCGGTAACTCAGAGCTTCGCACCCGGTCTAAATATAAAAAATTCGATAATTCGAGAATTCTTAGTATTAGTTGCAAAACGATCCGAATTTGTGCTTGTTAAAATTGAAAATTTGATAATTTGTTTATAAGGAACTTTATTATTTCTTATTTGGATTGTACAAACCAAATTTCAAGAAAATCGCTTGAGAAATAACAAATTTGGGTACAATCTATTAATAACATTTTGCCCCAATTGGAGTTGGATTTCGGGGAAATTGCTTCTTACGTACGCACGTCCAGTACTAAATGTAACTTTTGTGAAACATTCAGTTCTGTAGCTTCTACCGTTTAGGCTGTGCGTTAAGAAATGAGTGATTTGGGTACAATCTATTAATAACATTTTCCCCCAATTGGAGTTGGATTTCGGGGAAATTGCTTCTTAGTATGCACGTCCAGTACTAAATGTAACTTTTGTGAAAAATTCAGTTCTGTAGCTTTTACCGTTTAGGCTGAGCGTTAAGGAATGAGTGATTTGGGTACAATCTATTAATAACATTTTCCCCCAATTGGAGTTGGATTTCGGGGAAATTGTTTCTTACGTACGCACGTCCAGTACTAAATGTAACTTTTGTGAAAAATTCAGTTCTGTAGCTTTTACCGTTTAGGCTGTGCGTTAATCGCTCATCATTTCATATATAAAAATATTATTGAAAAAAAAAACATGAAAAAATTTATATTTTGCATATTGCAAATTTCATAAATTGGAAATTTTCTGGTTTCAGTTTATTAGTAGTTGGGTAGGATGCTCCCCATAAACTATGCTATATAATTTATGCATGAAAAGCAACAAATTTTTATAATACAATTATCTAGTTAGCCAGCAAACAAAACAAAAACTAAAAATTTGTTGTTAACAAATGTAAGTTCTAGAATTTATGGTTTGGGTCAAAATGTGGTCATTAAAAATCAATTGGGCGTAACCACAAAATGTTTTGTTTGTTTGTTAATGTCTGTTTGGCTTCCTGTACTGTATCTGTTGGATGCAATTGTATCTGCATACGCACACACACACATTCGCAATCGTGCAGAAACTTTGACACAGTTTAAAATTTAGCTTTTGGCCTTGTTTCTTTGGACAGCTGGTATAAGATGCGTTTTACACTTCGAGAGCTAGATTTTAATCATTCTTTATACTTACTGCCCGCATCATGTCCGCTTATGTGATTGCCAGTTAGTCCCAGGGCCGAGAACTCAGATGGTTGCAGCTTAACCTCCATTTCCTTTAGGCGACTGTTCAATTTGTTTGTGTGCATGAACAAAAAAAATGTACATGATATGGCCAGCAATGCAATCAGCTCCACGGAACTATAAAAAAGATATCAAAAGAATTATTGATACATTGTTCAAGTCACTTGGTACAGACAGGTAAATACAATAATAAAACGTCAATAATCTTCCCCCCCAACACTCAACTTCACTGACAAGCTTGTTAGCCAAAGCTAACGTTTAGCCATTGTAATTTACGCCAAATTGGTTTTTAGCAGCTATTATTTCATTTACACATCGAATCGCTGTCATATACAGAACTAAGAGAAAACCCGCCCCATAGAAGCCCTTTTTTGTTCTCGTTCCGACCAGCCCGAATAGGGTTGTCGACAGAGACACACACACACACACAGAGAGAGAGAGAGAGTTGGAGAAGTTGCCCTTTGGTCGGCCCTTGGCGAAAACTACAAAGTGTGCGCTGTGACAACATTTAATTAAGTTCTGAAAATAAAACAAAAAATAGCCAAAACAAAAGCAGCATTGAAAATTGTCGAGCTGCAAAAGAAAATTGCAGCTAAAGAAAGCAACTGTGAAAATTATACAAGAAATTAACAAACAATATGAGCCAAAAGCTACATATATATATGTATGTACTATGGACATATATATAGAGTGCATACTGTAGCAACAATGAGAAAATTAAGTTAGAACGGCACTTGTATGACCTGCAAATACGTAAAGTTAAATCATGATTGATTGATGAACAAGGTGATTGAAGAGCAATTTGCAAACGGTCGATTGATGCAATAAATATAAATATTCTGGAAATTACTTTGAGATTCAAAAGATTGTAGTTGATAACAAGCAATGATTGAAGTAATTGATTGATGCGTTTTCATAATATATAATAATTATTGTTTTTCAATGATTGAAGCAATTGATTGATGCGTTTTTATAATTATTGTTTTTCTTTTGCTTTTTGCAAGTACTTAACTATAAATCATGATTGATTGATGAACACTGTGATTGAAGAGCAATTTGCAAACGGTCGATTGATGAAATAAATATTAATATTATGGGAAATACTTTGAGATTCAAAAGATTGTAGTTGATAACAAGCAATGATTGAAGCAATTGATTGATGCGTTTTTATAATATTTATTAATTATTGTTTTTCTTTTGGCTTTCTTGAGTACGAAAATGTGAATCATGATTGATTGATGATCCATTGGATTAAAGACTAAAGAGTAATTAATAAATAGAGAGCGATTGATGCAATAAATATATTATTTTTCTAAATATGTGAGTGCTTTAAGATCAATAATGTAATTGATTGCATGGTGTAGCAATGATTGAAGCAATTACAATTGTAAAATAGTAAATAAAGTAAATGATTGATGCCTATTCAATACTACAATTGTAAAAGAGCTAACTGATTGATGTTTATTTATAATATTTATTAATTATTCTTTTCTTTTGGTTTGATGATCAATTTGATTGAATGGTACTTTGATTGAGAGCGATGGATATCATAATTATATAAGTTTTTTTTAAATATGCGATTGCGCTTTGGTATTAAAAAGGTCGTTGTTGATTGAATGGTAGCAATGATTGAAGCAATTACAATAGTAAAAGAAGTAACTGATTGACGCGTATTTTTCTTTTAGCTTTTTGTAAATATGTAAATATAAATCGTGATTGATTGATGATCAATTTGATTGAAGAGTACTTTGATTGAGAGCGATTAATGCAATAATTATATAAGTTTTATAAATAAGCGATTGCTTTGATGATTATTAATGTTTTAGTGAATTGAATGGTCGCAATGATTGAAGCAATCAAAATAGAAAAATAAATTTATTGATTGATGCGTATTTATAATATATTTAATTGTTTTTCCTTTGACGTTTGTTAAAGATCCCTTAATAATATTAACATTTGAATACATTTCTGATAGTTTTTCAATCATGATTGTTATTGATTGACTACATATTATATAATCTTTGGATTGTATTGTATTTATGCCAATTTAAAATTGATTGCTGGCACCCAAACACGAATGATTGAAGCGCTTTTAATGAGTATATATATTTTCATTATATGCTGGAGTAAGCCACTTGTCATTTTTTTGTTGTATTTTTTGTATATTTTGTTATTTGAATTCTTCCCCTTTTGTCTATTAAGAGCCAAGAGCCGGTCACAACAACAGACCGGACACAACCTTTTGTTTGCCCCATAGTTCCCGTGCTCTCCGGCATTTTGCTGTCTGGTCAGTTTTATTTTTTATATTCTTTACACTCCACTCTTCTCTACTCTTTTCATTTTTTTTAGTTTATGTTTCCCAACGTTGTTGTTGTTTGTCTGATAACAGAACAAAGCAACAGAAATAAACCAAGACGAAATTGCAATGCAAACTGTTTTCTCTGGTCAAGTTATATTTTTTTGTTTTTTTCGTAATGCAGCTGTCGACCAAATGGTGGAAAAAGAAGGAAAAGAAGAAAAAGAAAAAATTAAAAGTAAAATTCTTTTCTCTTTCTTTTTAATATTATTTGCTTTTGTTGGCATAAATCTACCGTCAGATAGCTAGTGGCTTACAAAAAAATAGAAGGAAAAATAATAGTATCAGAATAATAATGACAATAAATGCAGAAATATACAACAAAACAAACAAACAAACAAACAAATAGTAAACTGTTAGGCAGAGTTTTCCAAAGTTATTCGACTTGTTGTTGTGCGTGTGTATCTGTGTGTGTTTGTCGGTTTAGTTTTCATCAGGTGCAGAAAGTAATTTATTTCAAATGACTGCACATAGCCTTCACAAAACGCTTGAAAGTTGAGCTACGGCTACGTTTTGGCCAGCTAGCTGTTGTACTAGTATAGTCGTATAGTCGTATAGTCGTCGTCTAATGTTTACGGTCCAAAATCGTTGGGACCTAGAAGCGAAAGGCTGACTTTCATTCCGGCGGCGGTGGCGTCGGCCATGGCGATTGCAAACTAGACAGTCTCTCTACATACATATGTACATATCTAAGTAGTAGGCAGGTAAAATGAAATGTATCTGATGGATACCACGTCAACGGTTTCTTTTTTTTGTACTATAAGGCGCTTTAACTTCTTTTTTTTTATTATTTTGTTGGCCACCTGCTGTGCGCATTTTACTCAAGTTCTAGTAACAATCGTGTCCATGAAAGTTGGTTGGATTTTTCTTTTGTTTTGGGTATTTTAATTTTGTTGGAAAATGTGTAACACATTGGAAGAAAACATATGAAAATACATCAATACATCAGCCAGAGCAATGATACCCGGCTTAGATACTTCTGAATGCTGTTTATAGCTCTAATGTTTAAATCAAAGGAATTGAACGATGATATCGTATAACTTACATCATTCGAAAATTAATTTAAAATAAAAAAACCTTTTTTTAAGTTTCAAATTAAAAATAGCAAAGCTGGCTGGCCAAGATAACCAAAGAAATGTTTAGGAAAAATTATAAAAATATAAATTAAAAAATTGTTTGTGAGAAAAAAAAGAAAAAAAATAAAAATAGTAAAAAAATACTTCAAAAAAAGACTAAAACAAAATAAAATACCAAAAAAAATACATAAAAAATGTTTATTAAAAGAAATAATTAAAAAACAACATCATCACATACTTAAAAAAATTGTGTAATATTAAAAAATTGTTAAAATACCAAAAAAAAAATACTAAAAATACTAAAAAAACATAAAAAAAGGGTTTATGAAAATAATTAATAGAAACAAAATATTATCATTTCAAATGTTGATAAAAATGTCATTATAAATTGTACGAAATACAAAAACTAAATATTTATTTAAATAATCATAATCTGATCATGATCTGAGCCAGAAAATAGTCAAATAGTCGCAGGATTTCCAGATAATAATAAGAGCAGTACGATCCTTTTAGTATACGAACACAACCGCTTCAGCATAGAGTCACTAAACATCTAAAGTAGAAGATTCTTTCGCACTGTTAACTGGAGCTTTAATCGCCACACATTTGTTCGGGTGACATCGTGCAAGCTCACTAAGTCAGCCGAGTACACACAATTTACTTTGCCGAAGCTCTTATTCGCCGGCCGAAGCAATGTTTTGTTCAATTCGGGAGTCAGTCGATGCAAAATTCTCTCTCTTTCTCTCTCCGCTCTCGGGTTTCGGCTTAACAGAGCGATGTGCGCCAATGTTAGTTAACAGATGAGAAGATGAGAGAGCTTGCAGCTCTAGATATTTATTACTCTATGGCTTCAGTACGTGTCTCGCTTGGGAATGTTAATTAACAGAGCTGCGCACAGTATGTTAATGAAGTGAGTGCTGCCAGTTAGCTTATATTAGAAGATGGCAACCCTACATCAATATAAAACATCTTCAATAAAAAGTTAAATACAATTTAGTTTCATTCGAATGTTCACATATATTTATGCAAGAGTATCAAATATTCGTTATATATTTATTTCATTAGTAATAGCCACAGTGGATGCAAAAAGTTTGCGTACAATGTGAATGTTTCACTTGATGACCAAAATTTTTCAGTACAAAAAAAAAATATACATAGAACAGTCATAGTCAGTCAGTCAGTCGCTCTTTCTGTATGATTTGGCCGTCAACTTATTGTTAAAGTTGACACTAAAGTGCGCCGCAAATCCCACTTAAGAGCTGCTTTTGAATGTTGCTATGGTTGCTTGGTGGTGCATGCCCCACTGGACGCAAGTCGACAACTTTTACTTGTTGTTGTGTTGTATTCTTTTTGTATAACTTTGTTGTGTTGGTTGGTTTTTGTGTTGAAATGAAATTTATTGACATTTTTGTTTTGTTTTTATTTCAGTTCTTTTGGTTCACATACATACATACATAGGCCAGTCCCCATTGGATCGGCAGGCGTGTAAATGTTGAAAGTTATGTGATTATTAAAATAATTTTACGTGACTGCGTCGATTTCTTTTATAATTTTTTGTTTTGTTTTTTTTTCTAGAATAGTTCAACAGCAACACAGCTGGCTGGCTGGCTTGGTCTTTTCCTTGAATATATGCTTACTACTTACTTATTTGAGTTGCAAACTCTACAATATCAACTGGCAACTGGCAACTGGCAACTAGTAACTGGCGATTGCAGTTCGTTTGCTGCCACGTAGCACATGTGCCTGCCATTAGGGACCTACACTTGGTTCGTTAGCGTTTTTCTTCTTCATCTTCTATTTCATGCTTACTTTTTATATATTTTTTTTGTATTTTTGTTGAGTTTCGAGTTCTATTTCTATTTCTATGCAATTGTCTGTATGTGTTGGGGATCGTGGGAGCAGCACATGATGATACCACAACATACATACATACATACATACATACATACATACATGTACGTTGTACAGTGGCGTACAACATACTATTATTAACTTAAAAACGTGCGGGTCATTTAAGCCAACAAATATTTTCTTTTGAAACTAGTGTATTGATACCAATGATCAGTATAAAAATTGTATCTATGTATGTATGTATAATTTGGCAATCAATTGTTAATTTTTAAAGATAAGTAATCTGTGTCTTGATGCTAAAATAACAAGGATTTCAATACAAAACTAACGAGCTCTAGGAGCGAAAAAAATTAAAGAATTTTAAAAAATATTTATTTTTTCATATTTCTTAATGGAATTTACAATTTTATCAAAAATATAAAATATATTATATTTGTTAAAAATATGAAATAATAAATAATTCCTGAATTTTAATGCAAATTTTTTATATCTTTTTATTAAAAAAATCTAAATAAATTTTGGAAAATAGATAAAATTACAAATTTAAAGCTTGAAATGAATTAAGCATTCATAAGATACTCAAAAATAGGATTATTTAATTAAAAACAGTTGAAATAAAATGCATTTTTTAATAAACTTAATGTTCAGCTAAGCGCTAATCTTCAATAGTGCATCTCAGAACCAGTGGAGAGAAGGAGAGAATTGTAGAAAATTGCAAACATTCGATTGTATAATTGTATAACTGCCCTGCTCGGCAGAGCCTCTGTTAAAAACTTTGTAAAGCTCTGTTCGACCATCTGTCAGCAGTGCTTAATTAGTTCTTACTCGTCGCCCGTGTAAGCTTGACGTAATTGGCACGATCAGCGGATCGCTTGGCTCGTGAGCGAATTGTGGCCACACTGGTCAGAAGTGCTGATGAAAAAGCTCATCCTAGCCGCAACACTTAAATTATTTTGCTTTAAATATTAATATTATTTATTTATTTGTTAAAATTTGTTGAAACGTTTTTCATATGCGGCTTAAAAAAGGGAAAATATAATAAATTTATTTAAATATTTTAGTAAACATTAAAGAAAACAAACAAATTTTCAGTATTTTGTTTAATAATAATAAATATTTTCAGTATTTTTCTTATAATACTAAAACTAGAATAGATCTAAAAAAGTATTTATTTAATCCAAGAGACATTTCTAAACAATTTTCAGTCTACATCAAAAAATACTTGAATATTCATACAAAATGTAGAAAATATTAGAAGTTTTATTTAATATCACAAACATCAATAAAAAATTAATAACATTCTTAACTATGTTTCAGCTTAGTACTTTTAAATTAAAAATTATAATATTTTCAGTATTTTTTTTTTTTTAATAATACATAAATTTGAAAATACTGAATTGAAAAATTAGAAACTTTTATTTGGACCACATGAGCTGCTATTTATTTATTTAAATTAATCATTGCACGCACAAAGAATTCCCAAATGGTTCTAGTGTTGCAATGATAGTATAGTCTAAGCGCGGCTTCAGTCGATTGCACAGTCTGCTGATGAGCAAAGTGTTGGAGCTTTCCGAAATCGCTCTACAGACAGACATCCTGCTCACTGTTTCTTGAAGCGATGCGCAAATTTAGTTATTTATCTTTTATTAAGCTAAACAACTGATCTACAGCCCGCTAAATAAATACATATAAATACAAATTTAAGAAACTTGCATAAAAATATTAAATAAATGTTAAACTAAACTTCAATCTCTCAAACAATACGAAATTTTCAGTATTTTTTAGTAAATTTAGAAAATATTATATGCATCGCATGACATTTCAATTAATTTCTCAACAGTTTTTAATGTTCTAACAATTTCCTTGTTCTCATTTATCTAAACAATTTCCACAATTTTCCACAATTGAAGTCAAGCAATTGAATAAAATTTATATAAAAAGAGTATCTAATTGCATAGAAACAATTTTTTTCCAATAATTTTCTTCTATTGAATGACACTCAATCATTTTAATAGTACAAAGCAGGAATATTTGATAAGCAGGAATATTCATTAAAACAATAGGAAACGAGTTCAATGGGCGTATTGCCACTCCTAGTATAACCAATGCTTGCAAAACTGATTGCAACAATAAAATAGTATCTATATATGTAGTAGTCGTAGTCATAGTAGTAGAAGAAATAGTTGTAGTAAGTATAGCGCCTTTCACTTCCAGTGTTGCCTAAGCAATAAAAGAAACTAGCAGCAAATAGCAACACAGTTGCCGCATGCAAATTGCTCGCCATTTCCGTTGATTGTCGTTCAGATGTAAACACAAACTGCATCATAAGTAATTTAATTAAATGATGGTAAATTTTCCAACTAATCAAACTGCAAACTGTAAATGGTAAAATGGTAAAATAGTAAAATGGCTGAAAAAATACGCAAAATACTAAAATGGTAAAATACTTAAAAATGTTAAAACGAACGACGACAGCAACATTCAAAATTGCAGAGCATTTGAAATGAGCATTAAAAATAATAAAAAAAAAAACAGAAAATTGTTACAAATGCTCTAGCCGAGTATGCTCGGTTACGAAATACCCTGACAAAAGCACCGAAACTTCCCATAAATACTTATACTAATAGCAAAAACTATTTAAACGCATCCAGTACGGTCTTTGCACTGCAGCTTTAGTGCTAGTCGCACCTAGCGCCTTGTAACAACCAATCTTGTTTGCCTTATAAAACTTACAATTTTGATCCGATCGTTATTAAATTGTTACAGTAGATCAATATTACAATGAGAATTAATTGTGTCGAATCTTAAGACCACAACTGACAAATTGCATCTGTTATTTGAGATTTTTGATTAAGAGGAGTTTAAGGCGTGTCATCCAAAATTTGTTGATGCAGCTCGATAAGTCATAAGCTCAATGGTATATATAACGAGTTTCAAGAGTAAAGGTAAAACATTCCACCTGCGAATCGTTTTTTTCGATTTGGGGACTTAGACATATAGATATATACGAACCTAGCTAACAAATTTGATCTCTCTAGCTTTCTGAGATCAACACGTTCATACATACAGATGGCGGACGAATAAACGGTCATTTCAATACCGATTCAGCTATTTGACGCTGATCAAGAATATATTGGATCGGTGATGTCTCCTACAACACGTTGCATTCATTTTCACATAAGTATAATACCCGTTTAACCAATTTTTCAAATAAATCCGGGTATTAAAATGTGAATTCAACGTATAAGCGCAACGAAAAAATAAATTTTTTCTTTGCAATTTTATTTTGAAGCCAAAAACCCATTTTGTATCTTTATAGATTTTTGCGAAATCTTTAAAAGATGCGGCACGCAGAAGCAGCAATAGCAGCAGAGCGTGTGGCGAATTGATTGAGCTACAGCTTTGGCTTCAGCTTCAGCTTCAGCTGTAAGCAATCAATAAATACTCGAACTCATTAGACAAGTTTTGTATTTATTTTTATTTTTTTGGGAAAGGTGTTTGAACCCGGCACAACAACTTGGCCAACAGATAGACAGACCACAGTTGGGTTCAATTTATTTGGCCTGACTGCCGCCGATGCCCGCCGGGCTTGGCCAGGTTGAAGTGGCTTGTGTAAGTGGAAAGAACACCGACAAAATATAAAAAAAAAAAACCTTTAAACAAAGAATTATGAATATTGAATAGCTCTAACCCTGACTTTGGCCATACATAATTCTATGTGGTCATTAACGTGGCCAAATGCTATTCTGACCATGACATAATCCAGCAATGGCAGCAGTCATCAACCAGATAATTTTTTGTTTTACCTCTTCTTCTATTATTATAACTAGTTTGGCCTGCGGGTCAAAAGATGATTTGGCTTATTTGATATGCGCAAATTACTTATAAGAAATCAAAAAAAAATTTACATTTTATACAAACGACAAACAAGCAAAAGTTCAATAAACTTTGCAAAACGTTAAGCGTTTGAAGCCTTTCGCTTGACTTGAATTCAGTTATGAACATATTTCATTAGGCAATGACCATTTGCAATTGTCAACTGAGGTCAGTTTAATGAGGCCTATACACACACACACACACACACACACAGACTAACTTATGTAAGCTATTTTTGTAATATATGAAAATTGTATTATTATGTGAGAGAGTACACAGAGAGAGGCACAGTCGCTAAATCTTGGCTTAAATTATAATAGATAGCGTGCCGGAAGGTTGTCGTCGGCTTGTTGTTGGCTTGTGAGAGGCACTAAGGTCGTCTTAAGGTGTTGTAATACTTATGATTTATGTGGGAACTGGTTTATAGGTATTCTATCAAAGATTTCCACACAAAAAAATCAAGTGAAGAGTGAAAGATCGGCTATAAACAATACTTGGAAGTCTTTTCTTTCCGAGTTTCCGATGTCTTAATGTTAATAAAATTCTATCGCATAAGAGTTGGAAAAAGTGAAAAGAAATTAATAATATTTTGTATTATTGCTTCACTCATTAAATACTAATATGAAAGTGACTTAAATAACTGCGAATAATATTATATAATCTTATTTTAATACTTTTCAAAATGTTTTTTGTTTTTTTCTCTCAATTTTTTCTTTTGAAAAATCAATTTTATTATAATTTTCGAAGTATTCTCTTCTCTAATTTATTAAATTAGTAATATATTCTAGTATATTCTAGTATATTTTGATAAATTCTTGTAATAATTTCTAGTATATTTTAGTATATTTTGTTAAATTCTTGTATATTCTAATATATATCGTGGATTTAATGAATTTTATTATAGTTCTTGAAGTAATCCATTCCCTAAATAATTAAAAAAGTAATATTTTCTTGTAAATATTAGTAAAATTTTAGTCTATTCTTGTTTCTTCTTGTCTATTCTAGTATATTTTAGTCTTTTCTAGTATATTCTAGTATATTTCAGTATAATCTAGTATATTTAAGCCTAAACTGTTAACATTTGGATACTACTTACCACAAAAATATGATTTATTATGAAAAGTGTAATGAAAATTGATCAAAACTATACAAAAAATAGCTAAAATTTAAGTTTAATATTAAATAGTATTTTAATAAAGTACAGAAATGATCTTCAGTTCAAATAGTTTTAAGATTTTCATTAATTTAATAGAGTTTATTGATAAATCTGTATTATTTGTTTTAATGTTTTTGGATGACTTTATCTGGAGTCTTCCCAAATTGGAACTAGAACTGTCTGTTCCAAAACATAAAACGTTTAGAAATTAGAACTTTCCGTTCGTCTTATTGTTAATTTTTATACAAATATAATACAAAAATACTTAAAATAACAACGGAAAAATACTAAATAATTTTCCGATTTTTAAGAAATATTATTTCTTTATAGATAAGCTACTAAATTGCCTAAAATAACTTCTTTTTTTTGTATAAATAAATAATAAAAGCTTGTAAATCGTATTTACAAACTATGAGAACTATGTTAAGTTGGTCAAAGGTCACTTAATGAGTTGTAAACATGAAAGACATGAAAATTTATTTATTTTTTTTAGGTATATGTACTTCAACAATGGCCTAAACTTAGCTACCTACTTTTTATATATTTTTTAATTTTATATTGTTGATTTTAAGCATTATTAAACATATTTAGTTTACGCTTACTTGTACTTGTATTTATGACAATTACTTTGTTGCGCTTAAGGTATTTTTTTAGTATTTTTTTTTCAGTATTTTCTTTAGTATTTTTCGGTTTATTGTTTTCTTTTAGATTTATGTTGATGTGTTTTTAAATGTTGTTATTTTAAAGTAACTGAAATGTATCTCAAATATGTCATAACATTTATTATTTATATGAAATTAAACTAAAAACAGACAATTGCAACAACTAAAAATAAAATACAAAAATAATAATACGAAAAACCCTCAAATTCAGGCCAAAGTTTCGGGGCATGTTTTGAGTTGTTTTTGTTTTTTTTGTGCAGACTTCAATGAAATCATATGCCAAGCGCTGTCTTCATGCGGCATAAAAAATTGTTGTTGTTGTTGTCAATGTTGTTGTTGTTGTTGTTGTTACTTATACAATAACTAAGCAAAACAAACTAAACAAAAAAAAAAAACAATTGCGTAAAAAATTCACATGCCGCAAAATAGTTGCTCTCGAAGATTATACAACTTTCTAATCAAAATATAACATTAACCTATTATTATTATGATAATACAACTTATATTGTCTCTTTAGTTAGCTCAACCTTTGTTTCTCTCTCTCTGGTTTGTTATTGATTCAATCTTTACGCATTTTTCTATCAAAATTCTGTACAGCAATAAACTTTAACTTGGCACGTAGAACGTTTTAATTACAATTGGCCCAGTTTTTTTGTTTGTGCCTTGTAGCAGTCAAGGCGTACTTTGGTACTGATGCTGTACCATGACTTGGCTATCAGTTTCGAGTTAATAGTTTAATTGGTAGTCGTGGCAAAGAAACTTGCCCCAAATCGCATTTTCAGCTGCGCTGAAGCACTTATTATATCAATAGTAGGTAGGCCTTGTCATCATACCCTCTTGCTACCACTCAACATCTACAACTGCCATC
>JBANCX010000211.1:13605-25446 GCA_037040065.1 Dettopsomyia nigrovittata
TGAATTAGTTCTAAACTCGTACAATTGATCCAATTGTTGGGAACACTGCATGCAAATCACCTTTGGCAGGCGATCCTTTTCATCGACCTGTATAAACATAACATACATAAGTAAATGTTAATTATAATATAATTATTATCTATTAGTTACCTGCACTGAGAGCAATTCAAATATTTTTTGATTTAGATTTTTGGCGCGCCCATCGGTTGAGAAAATCTGAATTTTCTGTTCACTGCTGGCCGTACAAATGCGGCATAAGTCACCGAAACTAATGTAACGCACATTACTCATTTCGTATTATGCTAAAGGCAAGAGTTTGTGCAACAAGCAAAATTTGTTTGTGATTCCCGCCTTTAACGCTTTGTTTATATACACAAAAATGTCTCACATACATGCAAACATACACATACACACACTAATGTTCAACCTTGTTGTCTGCAAACTGCAGCAAACAGCATATTTCATTTCATTATATATTGCACATTTTTCAATTGTGGTATATGCACGCATATTGTGTGTTAACTTTTGCACATTTTTCTAGCTTTAATCGAGCACATTTTCACATTAATATATTTGCAAACACAAAAGTTGTTTGTAATTTTAGAGACGCCGCCATAGAGTAATAATACGTATTTCTTGATCTGTGTATTATGAGTACATTTGTTACTGAGTATTGGTTTTTGGTGGTGCCAACTTGAGTAAGTTATCGCAATGTTATCGATAATTGTCAAATGCATACATGCTGGAGTCGTCGAAAATTTGTATGAGTGTGTGTGTGTAATTTACTTGTGTGCGTAATTGCGTGACAGCAAAAAGTTCTGAAGAAAAATCTTTTGCTCATTTTATTTTGGAATTTGTGAATTAACGAGAAAAATATTAAAATGGGTTCACGCAACGAGTGTCGCATTTATGTTGGCAATCTCCCACCAGATATTCGCACTAAGGACATACAGGATCTCTTTCACAAGTTTGGGAAAGTAACATTTGTCGATTTGAAGAATCGGCGTGGTCCGCCATTTGCATTTGTTGAGTTCGAAGACGCACGGTGAGTAACGCACACACATATATACGAGTGTATTTTGTATTTACAATTTGTTTTGCGTGTGTTTGTGTGGTGAATATTGAACAGCGATGCTGATGATGCTGTCAAAGCCCGCGATGGTTACGATTATGATGGCTATCGTCTGCGTGTTGAGTTTCCACGCGGCGGCGGCCCAGGCAGTTACCGTGGCAACAATCGCAACGATCGGAGTCGTGATGGTGGCGGACGTATGGGTGGCCGTGGGCCACCAGCCAAGCGTTCACAGTACCGTGTCATGGTAACAGGACTGCCTGGTTCTGGTTCGTGGCAAGATCTCAAGGATCATATGCGTGAGGCTGGTGATGTCTGCTTTGCCGATACCTACAAGGATGGCTCTGGTGTGGTTGAGTTTTTGCGTCACGAGGACATGAAATATGCTATCAAAAAATTGGACGACTCTCGTTTCCGTTCCCATGAGGTGAGCATCAATTGATCAAATCAATATTTTAATTGAATGATTAATTTGACTTATTTTTTTTATTTTTATTTAGGGTGAGGTTGCTTACATACGTGTGCGTGAGGATAGCGGTGATAATGATCGCAGTGGTGGTGGTGGAGGCGGCAGCGGCGGTGGCGGTGGTGGTGGTGGAGGCAGTCGTGATTATCGCGATAGGTAAGTTAAAGGGATTATCGAACAGCAACAAGAGTTTGGGTCTCCTAATTATTTGCAATTTACATTGATTTTGTTATTCATTGTTGTATATAAGTAGCTATCAATATTGTTTATATTTCTAATAAAATATTCCATATTTCAGATCACGCTCACGTTCGTTCTCATCCCGGCCACGTCGTCGTGGAACACCAACATATTCGCCAGTGCGTCGCCAATCTTATTCCAGGTCTCGCTCACGCTCTAATTACTAAAGCCAACAATCATTATACATTAATTTTAATATTTCTTACGAGCAGGATCATATAGGAAAAGCAAGTTTAATTACAATCAATCAAGAACCTCTTGCAAGCATTTTTTATATCATTTTTTTGACTTAAAAAGAGAACGATCATTTTATTAACAAGAAACCCCTTTGATCAAGAGTGGAGCAATCCAATAGAAAAAAAAAACAAACAAACAAAACAAAAAAGAAACTTATTTACACAAAACACTTGCTTTTCCGCTCAGTGCAGAGAAATTCTTTTAAATTAATATTTTGTATGCATACAAATTATTATACATTTGACAAATATGGTTAACAAAACAATTTTTAATATTATCAAGGAAGCTCGACCTTACATTCCTTGTCTTTTAACATTTTGTTGCATTCATAATTATAATTTAATAGAATTTATCTTACTACTAAACCTACAAAAAAAAAGAAAAACAAGACAAAAGAACAACAACAACAAACAATAAATGCCCACAACCTATTCAGAATAAATATATATGTAAACCAAGATTAGTACACAAAAAAAAAAGAAAGAAAATTCCGAAACTATTTTAATGGATAAAATTTACAAATTATTAATACATGTTTTTATTTTCTTCTCTTCCCTGTTTTTGCGCGTTTATGTTTGGAGTATAATGAGGATTGTTGGAGAAGGAGAAAGGAAGGATAAGGATGAGGAGGAAGGATATTTTTGATGATGATGGTGAAGTGGAGTGTGAAGTGGAAAGGAGGATTAAAAATGATTGAATTTGGATTTAAAATTAGTGGAGGCAGGAAATTCGGAAGAAAAAAAGTGTAAAATTGTTTAAAAAAAAAGTATATTGAGGAGCCAACAGGATTTGGATATTAGGATTCATTGAAGGATTCATTTGGATATTAGGCAATTTTTCTTTTCACGTTCGCAAAAGAAAAATATAATCGCTGTGACTCTAGGACAACGATGGAATAGGATAACACAAAGGACATGATTTTTATATAATTCTTTGCTCAGTGTCTCTCTCTCTGTCTCTCTCTCTCTATTGATCCCTTTGGAACTTCGTTCAGAAACGTCTTCGTAACATCTGTTTTGGTTTTGAGATTTTTGTCGTTTCGCGGATTTAAAGTCATTTGAAATGGGTGAAAGGATAATAATAATGATAATGATCATGATGTTAATAATTGATGATGATGAACATGTGCACATGCATGGATTATATGGATATGCAAGGATATTTTCGGAACGGCATCCCTTCGTGCTTCACTTCAGCATTCATTCACATCGGATAGGAAATATATATATAAAAAAAATAATAATTCACATTTCACTCAGCCCTTTGGATGAACATTCGATGAACACCATATTATATTATAAAAAAAAAAAAAAACACAATTAACTCGATAAATCAGATATTTTCTAGTGACCTTTGCGTCACGCCCATCTCAAATGGAATTTTTGCCCGCCCGCATGATCCAACGTTGTCTGTTCGCCCAACGCTGGATAGTGGCCGGATAGTGTCCTTGTGTACTCTCTTCCTCTATATATAACATATATCTCTTCCTTATGCCTGTGGTATGTTCGATTTATGCGTATTAGCAACAGTTTTTGTTTTCAATATTATTTTTATTTTATTTATTTTTCAAACTATTTTATATTCAAACAACGTAAACCAAACCAAAGCTTTTTTTACAAAATGTATTTCTTGTTGTCTTAATATGATGTTTTTGCCTATATGGCCCAATATTTTGGGCCACATATTTACATTTGTGTATATACATATATGTATGTACAATATATAATGCCAAAAGATCAGTGTTGTCTATATGACATTTATTTGTTTGATATTGTCCAAAACTTTTGACTAGAACTACTTCTATACATATATCGCTAAAAAATTTGCATGAGGTTTTTGCTTTTATCCCAAAAATACAAAATATGTTTTTCCTTTACATATATATTTCTCATTATATAGTTTACACTTAAAACAAAGCGCAGAGAACCAGAGAAAAAAAATATAAAACCAAACATACAATATATGTATAACAGATAAAAGATACAAAACTGAGTTCTCTTTGCTCCTAACACTTAACTACTAAATATAACATTTACTAACTATATCCATAGTTTAAGTCATAAATGACATATTTTTCGAAAATTAATTAATAAAAAAAAAAAATTATTCAATAATTATGGAAATTTTGTTTATTTTTTTTTGTTAACAGTGGCTGGGCTATTTTAATAAATAAATAAAATTTAATTTAAAATTTTGGTTTTTCTATTTCCAATGTGTGATATTCACCACTTAACAGAGTCGCTGTTAATAGTTAACAGTTTGCGAAATATACATTTTATCGATAACACATATATCGATAATAGCCGCGCAAAACTCAAATACAATCACATCCCTACTTATTTAACGCATTGTTCAGTTGAAAGCAAAACACGAAACGTTGCGGTTGTCTCGCGGACGCTTTTTCAACGGAATGAGCGCTAAAACATAAAATACGTTTTACTCGTCGCGACCATAATACGCTACGCGTGCTTTAGATCTTGTGTGGTAGTAGCAACCAAAAATAAAGTGTAGAAATACTATTAACAACATTTAAGTCGGCAAAACGCTTAACAAACCAGCCTTAACCAGACACTCAATTGTTGTTGTTGTTGTTGTCGTTTGCCAATGCGCTTGTTTACAGCCAAAATAAATGCACGCACATTTGCCGCGGGCTTTCGAATAATTCTTGAATTTGTTTTGTGTTGCTAAAAGAAAATTAAGTGCAAGAGGCAAGAGAGCGACCGGCAAAACGATTGGAATTCCATTGCAGTGGAGAGGTGGAATCATTATTAGTTTGGCAGTCATTTGTTGTTTGGACAATAGTTGGCGTGTTTATCAAGAGTTTTTCATTTTCTTTTCTTTTTTATATTTATTTATTGACTACCATTGATTGTTGTAGTATTCGCATTTATTGGTCATCGTTAAAGCGTTGATCGCGTTTTTCTCTTCTTTATTACTTAATTTATTGGTTTAATTGAATTAATCATTTTTATTAAAATTTTTAGTCTAAAAATACAAAAAAAAAAAGAAAAAGTAATTGTTAAAACATTGCTAGTGACAGTGTAAACAGTGAAAATTAAAACAATAAATCTATAAAATAATACAAGGTAAGTGTATATGCTATATTTATATACATATTTAATAATGAGTTAGTTAAGTTAGGTTAAAATAAGAATTAATTTTTTTGTATACAATTTTTTAGAAGAATTTATCATTTAAACGGAAGAATCAAGAAATAAAAGTAGAATAAAAATAAAAATTTTTTTTATTAATTACATATTTGTGGACATTCTAAATATATTGACTAATCAACACTGTAAATCTATTAGTATTTAAAAGTAGCATTTAGTACATAGTACATAGTAGATTGTACATTTGTATGTACATATTTATATTGAAATAATGTATCCAAATACGATCTTTTTGTGTATATGCAAAGTAAGTGTTATTTGTAGCTACTATGTATTTTGGTTAGACTTTGGTGTCTTGTAGTGTGGTTGTTACTCGATATACACAGCTTGTGGTTGACATCCTGATCTCATCTCAGTAGAGATCCAACAGAAACCGCCGGCATGTCTACCTACAAGATACAAAGATACATGCATACCTGCTTTGTATATCTTTCTCTTTTATACTCTCTCTCTATCTGGCTATCTCTTTTTCTCCTCTGTATTTGTTTGCGTGTGGCCATTTTCATTCAGCTCATCCGCCAGCGTCTCTAATCTGAGCTGTCCATCTGTGCGCACCGTGCTTTTCCGGCGTGTTAATCTTTTGTTGTTATGAGATATTTATCGCGCCCCTTGCTGTAGGTCGTCCGCTGTTTAACTGCTTAGCTAAACTGTTTGTCATTGCGGCAGGTGCGTTCCTGCGCTTGTTGAGCAAATAAACGCAAATTTTTTTTTTGTATTTTTGTTCTTTATTTATATTTTTTTTTGCTGCGGCAAAATGTATGTGTGTGTGTGAACTCTTGCCCCTCTTGCCTCCTTCATTGAAATGTCAGAGTTCAGTTGTGCAAATGATTGACAGCTGAGCAGCTGTTCCCAATTGCGAACCAACCCGAAGCCCCTTTTAAAAGTCAATGGGCCGCATCGTGTACGCAATTTATGTTAATTGTTATTCCTTCGTTTTTATTTATTTATTTTTTACTTTGAGTACATTCGCTTTTTTACCAAGCTAGCCAAAAGTATCTTAATTGAAAGTTGCAATCAATTTTTTTTGTTATGCCTAACCATTTTGAAAACTCTTCAGATAGATATTGCATATAAAAATAGTTTAAAATCAATTTTAGATATATTTCTTCTTGAAATATTGTAATTAGACTAGATGAGATACATTCACCGATATACACATTAATATTGTATACATCAGATACAGATAAATATGTTAGATTCATTTCCTACATTAGTATTTAGATATTACTTGAGGTACGCATACTTTAGATATGATATAAAATACTTTGTATTGCTTTGGATGTATTTAAACATACTAAAGATACATTTTATAATTAAGCTTCAGATATTTTTTTCAATGCATAAAGAGTATTGAAAATTCGCATTTTCTATTTTCATTTGTAGTTGAAAATTTTCTTATGCTTGTCACATTTCCCTTTGGGGGCCAAGCACCAGGTAACGCATTTAATTACACACTTTTTACTTTTGACGCTGCAAGTAAGCCAAGCATGATGGCCAGGAAGTCTAGAAAAGAGTTAAATAAAGAAAAAGAGAGAGAGGGAGAGCCTGACAGCAACGGACTTTTCTAACAAATCTTCGGTCAGTCTCAATGGCAACAAGTTGTAAAGAGACCCGCCAGACTGTCTGTCTGTCTGTCTAATTGTTTTGACTATAGAAAATTTTCTCCAAGCCTTTTTTGGCTGTATAACGATGAAAATAGAAAAAAACTTTGGAAAACTGGTTTTGTCCAAGCAATTTGAGAATTTGGCCATCAAATATGGCCTTTCATTAACAGGCTTTGCCTATCGTTATGTATACCCCAAAAAAAAAAGAAAGAAAAACTTTTACCTTAATCAACTGAATGTATTAACGAATAAGAATGAACTTATCAGGGGCAGATTTGTGCGGTCCACTCAACATTGCCCGGCAATCCATCAAATTGTCCTCAAACACACACACACACACACATACACATACCGCCGTTAGCCAACTTTTAATTGGCCAACAAGCCCAACCCAGTCTGAGCGCCATTGTCTCCATTAAAGTCAATTAATTTGCATTTCCTCTTTGTTGTCCATACTACAACAGAAACATACATATTTTTTACAATACTACATAAGCTCCAGTCATTAATTATAATGGCTCATATGGGTGTTACTACTTAGTATATATGTATATACATATATTCAAACTTGTTGACATTTGTATACTAGACTCATAAAAAACTTAGTCGCATTGTAAATGCAAAACGCGCGCGTTTCAGGCGCCGTTTAATTGAGCGTGCGCGCGCGCGCGTTTTCTGCGCGTTTTTAACCGGTTGCATTGCACTGGGACACTTACATACATATGTGTGAATGAATTGAATTGAATGAATGAATATTTAATGGCAGCTGCTTGTTATGCATTTTATAACAAGTGTAAATTAACATGTTATATATGTATATGTATGTTATGTCAGTTATGTATCTACAATATTTAGATACATAAATTGACAACCACTAATTAGTTGAAATATCAAGTGAAACAAAACAAAAAGAACAAAAAATATAAATAAATTTGTATTCAAGTTTTATTATATTTGTGATAAGCAAATGTCATTGATTAGACTTGGTAAATACTAGCTAGTTACTAATTAAATATTAAATTTTCAAAGTATTTTTTTAAAATATACATACTAGTTTACTTAGCACGCAACTGAAGATAAAGTGAAAGATTCTAATTAAGATTATTTATCAATTATAGAATAAAAAATGCATTTTAAAATGAATTTATCTTTAGTAGCGTACATGTAAATGAATGAATATTCATGGCCTATTTAATTAAACTTTACAAAATGCATAAAAAAATCTATATTTTAAATCGTATAATCAACAACAAAAAATGTAAAATACAATAAAATTACAATAAAAAAATTAAATTTTTTATTTAAGCCATTAAAATGATTATGGTAATGATTATGGCCAGAATGCCGCGAATAACGCGTGCCCAGCAAACAAATTATGATCCATTTTTATGTTGTTGCCTGTGTCTAGCCTTGAGGCGCGTTTAAAAACGCGCACTGCATTAAGCCAGATTATGCTCTGCACACACAATAGAGCAAATAAAAAATAGACTAAGAAGAGATTGAGCATACAATGTGGGGTGGTAGGTGGTACTTTATACATACATACCTACCTACCTATATATATGTATACATAATTGTATACGTTAATGCGTATAATTGCACTGGCTATTAAAATAATTCAACCCATCTTGGTAATGAAGCGCAACGTACATACATATAATGGGCCTGCGCAGCAGCTAGATTAGCTTCATAGAAATAAAAGGCAGATTATTTTGTTAGCTTGCCTCTGGTGGTGTCGGCTGTTGGCTATTAACATAATTCAGCTAATATTTTGAGTGAAAATAATTATTTACTTGTATTCTCGCATAATGCGCTTAGAAATATGAATAAAGGCGGCATTAACCTGAATGACCACGACGCTGGCAGCTGCATACAAAGAAAAAAAAAAAAGGATTTCCAAATAGACAGCTACATGCCAAGTAACATGATGATGATGACAATGATGATGATACTCACTGTTTAAGGCCAATAATATGGGCAGAGGATTCGGATGCGGATTTCAGCTGCAGCCTGATGATGAGCCAAAGAAAAATAGCCATAGAAAGAAATAGCAGCAAACTGTGCAGGCTTGACTGCATTAAAGTGGAAAATCCTGTCTGACAACATTTAAACTACACAAAATAAAGAAAAAAGAAATAAATAAAAATCAACAACAAAACACGTAATAAGCGTGAAAAAAAAAATCGAAATGAGAGCAAACCGAAACCAAGCCAGACAGAGCCAGCCCAGTCCAGGCGAGGCAAGGCAGCCAGGCCAGGATGAAAAGCGAATGCGAGTAGAAAACAAAAAAATATATATGTCTACATACATACATACATACATATATATAGATAGCAAGAAATAATAAATGCAGAGCTTAGATAAAACACAACAACAGCATACCCTGTAGTTAGTTGTTAGCTAAAAAAAATACAAGTTTGAAATACATTTTTATAATGTTCAGATAAAATTCCAGGGTATATAGAAAATATTGACTGTAAGAGCAAGTGAAATCACCAAAGCAATTCATAATTAGCTGTGAATTGGAACGCAATAATTACCTTTACTTTAAGTGCACCACCAAGCGCCCACTAAAAACTGCCCAAAAAAAAGAAAAGAAAAATTTCAAAAAATATATATATTATTTATATTAATATAAGCCTATATATCTGCTCTATAGCAATACATATACTTTTGACAAATTATCACTGTCAAAAATTTAAATTCATTCAAAATGTTTTCTGCGAAATGCTTTTTCAATTAACACTCAGGTAAAGTCTTTCAATGAACCCTTCAAGCGGCACACTTTTTGGCTCTGTTCAATATATCAGCTGATATATGTATCCTACATGTGTATATGTATATGGAATCATTAATCAAGGCGTTCGCCAACTAAAAATCATTTAGCATTTAGCAGTACATATACATATATATATATATATATATTATATACAATTAGTTTGCTGTTTATTGCCTTTCAGCACATAAATTTTTGCAAAATATTTTTTTATTTAACATTTTGTTCTGCACAAATGAAATAAATTGATATTAATTTCCAAAGTCTTCCGGCTAAATGTTTCTGTATTGCAAATTAGCTGCAAAAATTTATAATAATTTTTATTTTTATTGTTTCATTTGTTTAATCTCAACGCATTTCATAGGAATTCAAATTTTTTATTGTTTATAAATTATTTTCTTTCCCCTCATATAGAAATTTCATCGATTATTCATTTCTTTAAAAATTAAATATTCTTAAATTAATTATTTATTTATTCTTTTTATTATTTTAGCTTTAAAAAGTATATATTTAGAAAAATAAATTTACCTTCAATCCTCAAATCATTTAAACAAAGCGTTCATAGAAACATTCTTCATACAAATGTTTGTTCATTTCCACAAAAAAAAATGTTCTTATAAATAGTTTGATATATATCATACAAATTGTATATACAGAGAACCAATAACGGTGTTTAGGCCTTTGTACAAAGAATGCCGGCATTTTGTCAAAGTCAAAAAAATGTCAAAGAAACCACATTTTCAAAAAGGTAAAACGTAGTAAAGAAAACCAAACCAAAGGTATTTATTTACTTATGTCATGCTTCATTCATCAGACTCCCAAGCATACATACATACTACATATGATGTGCCCCTGTCATTAGCAACAAATGACAGGCCGTTAATAATAATAATAATAATTATAATATTCATATGTAAGAACAATAGTAGACACGCATTTCAAAGATTTTCTTTTTTTCTTCCCCCGATATAAGTAAATATGCATTTGTTAAATAATTAATTCAGCTTTGTGTTTCAGTAGTTAAATCAATTAGCAAAGCGATTGCAAATTGCAAAATTGACACAATTGTGAAAAATTGTTTTGTTAATTGTAATTTATGCGCAGAATTGGCATTAAATCAATAAATATATGTATATATGTCTATATATCTACCCTGTATTTGCTATATGCTTGGTTTATATTTTTACTTACCTCAACTAAGCTATAGAAATATAGATATCTACCTGTTTTAACTTTATTCTAGGGTATTTTCATAATGCCTATCATCAATAAAAAGATAATTTATATTTTGCCGAGGCGTTTAATACAATTGTTATTCTTTTGATAGTTTGTCATTGTGTATGTGTATATATTTGGTCATGATTATAGCTAGATTTGAATGATTTCTTTTTATGGTATCTATAAAATTATATTGTTTCTATGTGATTTATACCATATTTTGAAATCATTCAGACATACATACGTACTAATGGACTTGTCAATGAAAGACTTTGATTATTGTATTCGATTTCATTTTAGCATTTAATTAAAAAGTGGTTGTGAATATATTAGTTAAAAGTTATTCTTGACAGCTTAATAATATTCACATTTCTCTATATAATATATAAAAGAATGCAATATAATTTATATAGAATATTTAAGACTTTTATTGGATGAATTTGATTTTTATTATTATTATTATTATTCTATAATGTAGTATAATGAACTAATTAATAGAATCATCAGTAGATTGTTCCCATAGCAGCTACATATATGATCCGGTAGGTTTAAGGATGCACCATTTAACTGTCTATCCAAATAAGCGCGGCTCGCCATCCTGAGACGCCTCCAATCTCTCCTATCCGCATTGACCATATTTTTGAACGTCCATTCCACAAAATATATATATATTCCACGCCTCCTTTTGCGTGTTACATACATTTCCACAATTTTCTTTTAATTAACGGGAGGTGGATCAAAACCAAATAAGCAGATGACCTGTGAGTAAATGGGCCAATTTTTGCAGCCAAGCTTACATCTGAACTATAGCAACGTGCTGTCAAAACCGAAATTAAGGCTCTAGAATCCTTTTGGTGGCAAGCAGCTCATTGACTAAATATCCGCCTCATTTCCGGAATTGGAAAGCGATGTTTTGATTTCTATGATGCCATCTAGACTAACTTTTCGACATTGACTTAGGCAATCCGGACTCTTTCAAACATATGAAGGAACCAGCTGTTATGGATCCTTAAGCTGCAGACGTATTGGCCGACATTGAGCCGCTATGTTGTGATTTAC
>JBANCX010000213.1:10058-25388 GCA_037040065.1 Dettopsomyia nigrovittata
AAGTCAGCGCTTAGCTAACGAACGATTTTATTTACTTTTACAACACTGGCTTTTGAGGTTAATTATAATTATATTTAATTAATTGGATTATGATTAAAAATTTACTTTAACAACACTGTATGAAAATACTATTTAATTAAATTAAATTGAATTAAAATTAAAGAAATAATTGCTTAATTAATAAAACTCTTTCGATAACTTTTGTTCCATCACTAAGTCTACCTTGTGCCACGCTTTCCAACACTGCTTTTTTGGCAAGCTATTTAACTTGTTTTTTACATTTTATTTGTGTCGTTTGTTTGTTTGATTTTGCGCAATCAGCAATGTACATATATTTTATTTGTTGCTATTTATTTAAATAAATAATGTTGTTTGTGGCATTGTACAAATCTAGACGCTGCTACTAACAACGTGCTCAACAAAATATAAAAAAAAAGAAATAAAAGAGAAATACGCCTGCAACATGCAAATTGCCTGTGGGCAGCATCAATAGAAAAAATAAAAAATAAAAAGAACCAGAAGCTGAAGCAGAAGCAGAAGAAGAGCAATGTGCATTGAGAGCATACTCAAAGATTCTCCCACAGCCCACTGCACTAGTTTAGTAATGTCGCCTGTTGATGTGGTATGTATGTATATGTAGTTGTAGTTGCAGGCAATAATGTTGTCTGCGCTTCGTTATGTGTTGCATAGCCAGTGCATTGTCATTGTCATTGTCACCATAACAATTTTGTTGCCTTCTTTTTTGCTGCTGCTGCTGCTTGGCTTTGGCCAGTGCCTCCCGCTGTGTTGTGTATTGTGTTTGGTCCCGCTTGGCACGCTGAGCACATTTCCCAGAATTGACACCCGGCTCGGGCTCTCACTCTCTTGCCTCTCAAAGATTTTGCTACAGTTTAATGTGTGTCTCTCTGTGTGTGTGTGCGGCGCGCCAAGTTGTCTGCCGTTGTAATCAGGCTCGAGTTTGGTTCGGTGCGGTTTGGTTCGGTTTGGCTTGAGTGGAATCTGTTGCACATTCATCATCATGCCATTGAAACAATTGTTAAACGTGTGTTTCTTGTTCTTACAGGCAGCAGGCCAGGTGTTTGCTTTGGAATTTCAATTTGCATAAATTTGGTGCAGATTTGCGTACAATAGGAAGGAAGGATCGTAAGACATGGCTGAGGATAAGAATAAACATTGCCTGGCTACACCCACCTGATGATAATCATGATGTCTATTGATACATGTGAGTGCGTAACGATCTGTTCTTCTAATAAACATGTAACTTTAATCTTTTACAGGCATCTGTCAATCTATCTTGAATATCCGGCTTGAAATTGAAATTTCTATTGATATAAATAGATTGCACAAACCAAGTTTGAACCAAATCGATTGATTATTAAGTAAGTTATGGCATTTATAAGTTTTAAACCACGCTCGAGGTAAGAATTCTATTTGCTCTTTGCACTAATTGTTTTTAACACTAATCAGGTCAAATTATTCTCAACCTTTTGCAGTTTCTAAGCGACACCAGATGGTCCTGTTGTAGGTCTAACACCTGATGCTACCAGGCGTGTACATACCACCTACAGATAGTATGTACTACTGGTCAACAAAGGGCTGGCCGCATCCGTTGCCATTAGAGAGCTGCTTTAGCACACGCTGCGCTAGCGGAAAATACCTGCTAAGCGTATTCATTTGTTTGCCCAGTACAATAGTACTAAACTATATTGTATAGTCTTTTAACTACGATCCTATGGTGTTGTATCGCACCGTGAGAAACCAACAGGTGTGGTCAATTACATTATATATATACATATATCTTATCATAGAATAATATTTTGCACCTTTTTCTTATCATAGCTAAAAACTTTGATTCTCTGTGCGCTTAGCACCTGCCTTACAACTTGACCAACAACAACTACAAACAAGAAAAACAAATAAACTCAGTTTGTTTGACTTGATTTTGTGGTAAATATGTTCATGTCATCAGAAATCACGATCGGTGCGGATCAGCAGCTTGGACAGCAGCAGCAGCCACAGGTAAATATATAAACAGCAACAACAAAAATTCAGGTGCTAAACGTGACGTGCGTGTCAAAATGACATTTCATTTATCTTAACAACGAATTGAGTTAATATTTGTTTATAGTTCAAACCAACAAAACTTGGTAAATGCTTAACAAGTGTCTTCTATTTATATTTCAAAAAGATAAAATGATCTTTGATAAAAAAAACATTGAAGTGGTTGGTTAGTCTCTCAAGTGTTATCCTTTTTTAAAATGTTAGATAAAATAGACAAAGAAATATTGAAAAATCGAAATGTACGATAGTTAATCGAAAACTATTCCAAACACATACTTGACTATATACTCTAAGTCTAGTATTGATCTTTTGTTTAGTAAATCTAAAGATTTTTATAGATTTTAGAAGTTCGTTCACTTCTCTATTTGAAGGCACATGCCACATACAAAAAAAGAGAAATATTTTTACCTGATGGCTCAAATAGTAAATCCTTGAACAATAGACAAACTTTGCCAAAAAAATAAAAGAGAATAGGATTGTATGAAAGAAAAGATTTGTGTACAAGGACAGGTGATGAGCAGTTTTTTTCTTGCCACACACAGGACTGACAGAAAGTCAGGTTATAATGGAACCTGTGCGCTAGGATAAAGACACAGAGATGCCTATCGCTCTATCGCTATTATTCGCAAAAATAAGACAAAACAAAAGGCAGCCCAGACAGCTGACAAAGCTGAAGCTGATAAAAGAGATGCCCAACAGCTGCTAGGCAATGGCTCAGTTAAGGATTTATAGAGAGTTCTCTGTGTGTCTCTCTCTTCTGTATTTTGGCAAGGTGCTTGCGTCATGCGCACAAGGCAAGGTGGTCTCTTTGGTCTCTTAGAGCGAACTGTCAACATAAATCTTGCTTAAATATATAAATTGTTTTATTTATATAATATACTGTCATAATTCAGTTTTATTTTAGAAATCGTTGGATAAGTTTTTTAATTGATTGGGGAGCGGAAGTCGCTGAGCATTGGCTCTATTATTAATTGTCATAAATCTTGACTTAAATATAAAAAAATATATAAAGAAAGAAACGATGAACAACATAAAGAGATCCCATTAAAAATCAAGCTAAAATGAGTTCAAGCTGCAAAATATACGATCTCTTAACCCTGTCATTAGACAACAATTTTTTTTTTGATTTTGAAAGATTTTTTCTTGCCCTAGACGTTGGCCATCAAATTACATAATGATGGCCAGCCTACGCACAGACAACTCAAGTCCTTTTCTGGGCCACGCCTAAGGACAAGATCGCACCTTTTGTGTGTATGTGTGTGTGGGTGTGGCCCAGAAGAAAACAAAAAAGAATAATAATAATAAAAGCAATCCTTTTGGGCCAGTTTATGCCTTTTGTTAGCTGCCGCCGTCCACTTGACAGTTTAACCAAAAATGCAAACCGTTGAAATTAAGTTAAATAGTTTCTTGTTAAGAGCGAAAACCCTTTTTTTTTGTTCCTTTATTATTGTTGTTGTTCTTCTCAAGTACCGTTTCTTTCTTTCTTTCATTTGCTAAGCGCACCTGCCAAATGATTAATCATTTTGTTGCCTGCCTACCTCCCTCTTGTCTTTAACACCTTTGGCTCACACTTCTCATACATACATATGCATTTATTTGTATTTTTTCTTTGGTTAAAATGCTAAAAGCTCATCAATTATATGGGGAATGCATCTGTCGGAGGTTTCTTTCTTTACTTAACTTATAAAAAAAGGGGGCTTCGCGGCGCCAAAGGTCGCGCTTTTCTCTTTTCATTTTGATGCTTAAGTCTCTCTAATCATGTCCATCAATTTGATGTATATGGGATGTATATAGGTGAAGTGTGTATTTGATGAATGCAATCTCAAATGACTTTGGGAGTTGAACATATTTTCTTTCCCATGTGGGCGGTCTGCCTGCCGTGTAACCAGAAACAAAACCGAAAATATAAATAACTTTGAGTAAAATATAAATATTTTTACCTATTTATTATAATTTCAGCTGCTCTGTCCATATAAACACGGTAGCTATTGAAGTACTTTCCTTTATTCTTTCTATATTCTAATTGAATTTTCGTATTTTTCAGCCACTTGGGAAGCAATCTTTCAGCACTTGGACGCACGCGCAGATGTGTTTTTACAAGGACTCGCTTACTGAGAGAGAAAATGGATTTGAATAAATAATAAAAGGAAAATACATGAAAATTGAATAGAAAAGAAGAGCACACGCCAGCGGCAAACTATAAATCAACAGAATTGTTGCAACAAGGATGCAACACATTGTGGCAGACACTAATTTGAATTGCGTTGTCAATGCTGCATCTGCTGCTTGTGTTGTTCCTTTTCGCTTGAATGCAACAAGAGAAGAGAGAGAGAGACAATTTTTTAAAGGAGCGTCTGCTGCACCTGGCCGTGATTTTGAAACCAAAAAAAACTGAAACTATTTAGAAACAGGTTAAACAGAAGAACAAGCAGAAGAAACTTGCTTTAACAGCTAACAGACAAAAAATTATAATTTTAAAATTTTATTAAAGCATAAAAAAAAGACAATTTTTTGTAGAGTTTGTTGCTGCCCTTTTGGTAGAAGGCTGGCGTAGCAACAAATCAGATCAAGCAGCGTTTTGGCAGCGTGCTGAACTGTCGTGAACCTGCTATGCTGTTGTTGTATGTACCGTTGCTTGAATGTTGCAACATTGTCTGCCACAGCGGTAAGTGACTGACTACCCCCTCTGCCTGCCATTAAAAAAACTTCTTGTGGCACGAGCTTAATGTTGTCGTTATACATTTTTTTACAGGTTGACGACATACAAAAACCAGCTAAAAAAAGTTGATGAAGAAGACGCTGAAGAGGCAGGAGTTCCCTTTGCTGTTGCTGCTGCTGCATGTGGGGGGCGTGCATTCAACATATATCCGTGCAACCACAGGCAATGCACGCTGCACGGCAGCGCATGTTGTTGCACAGTTGTTGTTTTCTTTTTAGCTATTAAGTGTTGCCCACTTTTTGCATAAAGCAGTTTGGTGGTGGCACACGCGGGTTATCGCCCGGTTTATGGTGCCATCAAGCAATGCCCAGCAATGCTCATCATCATATGTTTATAAAGAAAAATTCTTCATTATTTTTGCTGTTGTTGTTGTATGTGTTGCAACATGTTATTTAACACGATGCTGCAAGTAACTGACTTTTTATGTAGTAAGTATACAAACAATATCGTATTACTTTGAGAGAACAAAATTCGGGAAATTCTTTACTTAAAAAACTAATTTCCTAAAAACTAATTTTCCTTTGTTTTTTTTCGAGCGTGTCATTTTCACTTCCGCAAGGATTTAGATGAAGGACTTGAGACATAGAGTTCGCAGGTGTCGTCTATAACAATTGAAACATTTGCTTGTCAGGTTAGTTTCTAAAGCCAAATGAATCGTTTCCTTTCATATTTAGATTGAGACAGCTTTGAGCTAACATTTTCAAAATGCAAATGCCACGCCCACTTAAGTGGCAACTAGTCGTTGTAGAATACTATAAAAACCAGTAGCTAACTGATGGCAAAAATAAAGAAAGAAATCCACTCATCATCATCATCATCATCATCATAATAATCAACATTTAAGCTACTAACAACGTCAGCAGGCAAGAAGCTTTGGCAATAAACGTTTCACATCCAAAAGATTGATCATTGCGGCCAGCCCAGGCTAAGGCAGAAGTCATCCATTTCGCCCCAATCAGCCACACCCACAAGTAGTAGCAAGATGTTGCATGTGTTGCAACAGTGAAGACTGAAGCTACATATTGTAATGGCTTAAGCTGGAAAGGTGCCAACAAACTAGAAGGAGGAGGGCATAGGGTATACACCAACTAAAGTATACCCTGCCTATTTGGCTGTCAGCTCTCTTGGAACTCTGCTACATTTCATATGCCTCTTTGGCTAATTTTATAGACTGCAGGGTATGTGAAGCTTCCGTTTTAGTCGCTTGCAAGGTGTGTGGCAGCAGCTACAAAACAGTAGTTGCCACAAGAAAAGGCGCAACAATTGGCAATTTTCATTTGCTGCACCCAAAAAAACATAAGCAACAGGTACGACTTGCAACAACTCCTGCAACTTTCTACAACTACTTGCCACATGCTGCGTGTGTGTGTGTGTCTGTGTCTATGAATGAAGCTGCAGCATTTCATTCTACAATCGTTGTTGAGCTGTCGCTTGTTGGTGCTACATCATCGTCAAACTGTGTGGCGGCCCCAAAAATTGTTGCCAAACGTCAACTTGTTGCATTTTCGATTTCCTGTGTGCAACATTGACGTCTGCTAGGTCACCTTGCCACACACAGGGGCATGGTCTTTTTGGCAGCATTCGTAATTGCTCTGAAAGAAAATTTCCATATGATAATATTTATTCACTCGAATATATATGTATATAAATGCCTCCACAATAGCCAACTGACTAACCAACTATCTGTTTGTCTGTCTATCTATCTATTTGCTCAGCTACGCCCGCGCTCCACGCAACACTCCATTGGATACTTGCCTCAGCTTGCTCTTGCGCTTGCTTGTCTATTTGACACTGCGCAGGCGGCGAGGATGCACTGCGCTTGCAGCGTGTGGGTGGTCGTTGCCTGTCTGGGTTGCCTTCAAGTGACTCTCGTGTTCGCATTTTTTTTATACTTGTATGTATACATATCCATTTCCCCTTCTTTCTCTGTTAGCTTTTGCTTCCTCTTCTGCTTGCTGCCGCTGCTGCTTCGATTTTATTTTTTATTATCTAGTTGGCATTTTAGTTGAATTGTTAGCTTAGTTTATGTGCTGATCTCACAGTTGCAACCGTTGTTGTTGCTGTCGTTGTTGCTCCTATTGCCCCAAAGTTGTCATTGATTCGTTTGCTTTCCGTTCGTTGTTGCCCCTCGTTGGATTATGCAAGCTGCTCCGCTTCATACCGATTGGCAATTGCCAATCTGCATTTTGGTCCGTTAGTAGTTACTTACTTACATAAAAAAAATTTTTATTTACAATTTTTTTTAATGCATTGCATACTATTGTGCTGCAGTGCTGCAAAAGGTCGATAGTTTTAGGGTTTTGCAATTACGATAAAACCATTTTTGTGATGGCAAACATATGTGATTGCATATCGATAAAAAAGACTTAGCTTTGTTATTGAATAAATTAATCGGAATATGCTGAGGAAAACATAACAAAAAAAACTATCGGAAATTAAAAGATAATTTGCACTTATCGATAAATCGATTAAATAACATAAATATTAATGAATTAGTGCTGAAAACGTTTAAGAAATATTTAATTTAAAACAATAATATTGTATATTTAAAGTTTATTATATTTACTTAAGCCAAAATTAAAATTAATTTCTTTTTCAGTTTCGATAGCATAATTATCGATACTTCAAACTTCACTTCTCTTAGTGTTGTCTTGTTTCCTGAATTTAATTTGTACTTTTTCTTTGTCATTTAATTGTAATTGAATTTTTAATACAAACAGCAGCGCACCTTGCATTATTTAAGAACTTAAGTTGTAAGTAACCCGCAGCTACCCCTATAAAAATAATAAACAAACAAAGCTACATCTCTAGAATATACAAAGTAAAGAGAATAATGCATAATTAGGTCAACGCCTTATAGCCCAATAGCTATTACCAAATGCAACAGCAGTGACGGCACGCGTAATGAACCTGTTCGGGAGCAGAGCTATGCGACACAACCACGACGGCGACCGACGGCGGCACACGCAGCCAGTCAGCCAGCCAGCATTAGTGATAAAAGACAATTGCCGTTCGTCTAGGTTGGCACCTTGACCAGAATTTCTAATAAATTTCTATTCTAGGGGTTAACAAGCAGGCAGCATGTCAAAACATAGGCGAGACTTTGGGTAATGTAAGGTTTTAATATGCTGCCCCAGGCACCCTTATAATACACTGGACTATAGTGGACAACAACTAACCGTCGGGGTTCAGTGGTGCGGTACAGACGGGCGACTGTCGCGCGACACAATGTAGCTTAATATCCGCTTACCCCTTATACATAGTTTCCTAGCATTCCATCATGCCAAACAATTTTTTTGAATAATTAGTCGCTCTAGAGAGAGACTAACCACCTTCCTGTCGTTGGCACTCGCCAGGCACATTCCTGTGCACTTTGCATAACATGTCCTTGTCTACGACTGCGTTGCGACGTCCTGTTGCAGATGTGTGTGGGCAGGTTGACTGCACTGTGCACTGTGCAGTGGAGAGGAACAAGTGCTCTAGTGCTTGGTACGGCCCAAGTGGGCTGTTGCGGTCACTGAATCGTGCACTCGACCGGTAAGGATCATGCTGGCATATGTTAACTTCTATTTATGCACTTGATGAGCATTGCCACAAGGTGTACATGTAGCAATATAGACGCGTGCCATGCCCAGCTGCTCTCTAAAATGTTGTTAGCTTTTCCTTTACTTTCAGGGGCAAATGGAAAGTGAACAACAACAGCAACAACAACGACCCATTGAGGTGCCCATGCAGAGCTATGCCGGTCCATTGCTCATCATGGATGAGCTTGTCGTACCGGATAGCAGCGATGAGCAGAAGGTCAGTCAGACATTGGGCCAAAATTCCACAACAATCAATAAATTCGCTGAGAGTCCAAGGCCAACATTCTTTGAGCCGCGTGTAATTGAGAAAACATTGCTCAAATACTGCATCTTGGAGAACCTACACAAACAGATCAGTGATGAGCTTATCGAGGCAATGCTAGGTGCTGTAGAGACCTATCTGAAGTATATGGTTAAGCGTGTGATTGAGCTCTGTGAGCATCGTTCCGGTAATAATCTGTACAGTGATGCAAGATGTGTGGTGCAGCATAATATGCGCACGACCATGATGTTCCTCAATGATCGCGAGGTGGCCGATTATGGCTGTTCCGATGATGATTCGGCCTATGGACATCGCAGGTGAGTTAGAAGCTGATGATGTTGTTGTAAATAGAATAATGTTTCTAACTATTTTGTAGACGTTGGATGAAACTGCAGCGCAATCGTCCAGGCAACTCCGGTGAGATCGAGATGCGTTTGGAATCAACGAATAATACAGCTCTGCTGGCATTGGGCGCACGCAAACCCATGGGACCTGGCAGTCTCTTTAGTACACCCGGATTATCGGCAACACCCGATGTACAACTGCCGCAACGTTCGTTCATTGTACGCATCAAACATGTCAATGTTAAGGATATAATACAATTTATGGAAGAAGAGAGACGTTATGCCAAGTCTAAGCTGCTCTACGATGCATATTTGACATACAAGTGGTAGGATCAGTAGATCCCTGCTTGCGCATTCAATTATTTTTGGTATTTTTTCAATTGCAAACAGTTCAATGAACTTCCCTTTTTAAAGAATAAAAAAAAAATGCGCTGAACAAAAGCCCAAGGAAACAGGTGGTGTGTCCTTTGTTCAATCAGCTGCTGCACTTGGCTACCAATTCAATGGAGGAGCCATATGAAAAATTCTATCCATGCACTTTGAACTTTTGTTGTGCACTGATTGCAGACACAGACGTAGACACGACAATGCGTTGGAGTACTTAAAGGAATATCCGGCCGGCAAACAGGAAGCATATGCGCATGCGCTAGTCGCCAACAGTTGGCGGCAGCAACGACGTCTCTCCTCTTCTGCTGCTGCTGTTGCTGTTACTTTTGCATCGGTGCCCTTTGGCGTTGTTTTTAAAGGAAACGTGATCTTATCGTGACGCTCATTATGTTAAGTGCTGGCAATAAAATCAAAGCGTTTGCTCGCGCGCGCTCTCTCTACGAGGGCGACACAATCTACGCGTCTATCAATTGAACTTCAATTGAAGCCGTGCGCCAAGACTTTCAATTTATACAAAAATTATTTTCTTTGGGCGCTCACGTCGCACATTTTGTTTGACGCTTTCGGGGCGCATGCGTGCACTGCACTGCGAGCGTGCTGTGGCAAGCAAATGCCGTTTATATTAATTTTCATGTTAATTGTTTAGTTGTATGGAATGGGTTAAGTGGCCTGACCATTGCAACACAATATTCAATGAGCTAACAGAGGAGAGAGGCTATAATAATTAAACAATTGTATGTTTAAAAAGACATAACTAGTAATTAATACGATTATAACTAAAAAATTAAATATTTTCAAAGAATTATTCTAGTAGTCTCATAAGCGAAACTGTACTTTTTTTGTTCAACAAAGAACAACAAATTTCTTTGTTAGATAAGCCCTAAATGAGTGTAATATCGAGTGGCACACCTGTCTGTAAAGCTATGCAACCCCTAAGCTACACCCCTAGCTCTCATAGACTGTAGGTGCAGCCTTTTAGCCTGCATAACTGTCTGAAGGACTGTCTTTCACCAGCTGCTCCGCTGGTGTCGGGTGTTTGTGCCGTCAGGCGTTAACTTAACAGGTAGCAGGCAAAGTTTTCAACAGAGAAACCCCCTTAAAAAATTGATATTAAAACCACCCCCAGATATATATAGAAAACTATCGCCACTTGAGTATAGATCAGATAGTTTTCCGGCCGGAAAGGCGGCAATCTAATAATAGTTTGCAAGGTGTATTTGCATAGTGCAGACAGTTCATCAGTCGTTGGACAGGAAAGGTATGGTAAATACCGAAAGATACAACACCGCAACAAACAATATTGAGACACTCGACAAAATTCCGTTAGGGCATAGGGCATAATGTTTATTTAGCAGCAACAACAAAGAGTTGCTTTGCGGGAAGAAGTTGCACCTTTCTCGGTTCTTATTTTTGCATAAGGTTGATATCTTTCATTCAAATAGCAGCTGTGCCAATAAAAAATATATAAAAAAAACACACTTTGAAGCACCTTTTCAGCCGTATTTGTCTGCCTTGGCCCGGATAAACCTTTACAGGAATACTGTATTATTCTACGAGCATAATCATTGAGTGTGGCAACTCTGGCACAGTGTTATCGGTTGATTGCTTTGTTTATTTAAGGAGTGAATCGATAAGGTGTTGAACACATCATTCCCTTCAAGCTATTTACATATTATAATCTGAATTAATCATGGCACAAGCTCTAAGGGAACTAGAAACTCTTTTTTTAAGTAAATTTGTTTGTGCTTTTTTTTGACTGCCACGTGCACAACAAATGAGTAATGCTTTGGGGAGGTTAACAAACACTTTTCTTCTCTTTTTTTTTTAGCTAATAAACTTAAGCTCCTTTCATGCTAAAAGTTGCCTCACTTGCTGCTGCAATTTGTTTCCTCATAAAAAAAAAAAAAAAACAGAAAAATAAAATTTTCTAATCTCTGGCATATGTTATAGACACGCCTAATACCGACTCTCTTAGAGATCTATAGTTGTTGGTCACCAACACTAGGCATAGTCACAAAGGAGCTATAAAAACACATTTGTGCCGCTCCGACTGTTGCGTATTACGGCGTCTTACAGCGCAACCAAAATCCGTGCAGAGCTGCTCCCCAAAACACAATATTTATGACTTTATTAACTTTACAAAACGCAACAGCAGCGGCAGCCGGTAACAAAGTGTTAAAGCCAGGCCAAGGCGATGAAGTTGTGTAAATGAAATTAATCTTCAATAGACACTGGGCAATAAATGAACGTAGCAGAAGGCGTCTCTCTCTCTCTCTCTCTAGTAGTATGTCTGATCAAACCACATGAACATTCAGACGTTGACTGCCATTAGTCATTAAACAATTTTCCAGTGAAGCAACCGCTGCAGCAGCAACAACAGCAACAGCATCAACAGCGGCTGCTGCGTATTTTGTCAGGTGTCATAAAAATCGAATTTATGGCGCATGCGCAACCAATGTACCATCCATATGGTACTACTATATAGAGTATATATATATCTTCATTTTGTTACAGATTCTCTGCTGTTGCTGCTGCTTCTTTTTCTTCTTACGTTGTTTTCTTTCAACTTTATTTTTATTATTTAATTTTCGTTTTGCTGCCAAAAAGGATTATAAATCATGATGCGTGCGAGTTAAGTTGACAGCACTTTAGGGCATATAAACACACAGACATACCCTATACAAGCAGGTTGTTGGCATTTTAATTAAATGGAGCACGATCCGAGTACAACATGAAGAGAAACACGTATAAACAGCAATATAAGAAGTTAAGTTGTTTTTGTAAGCGGAATGATTAAATGACTTGATCATAATCGATAAGGATAATCGCTTGATCAAAGTGCGATTAACTTTAATACAAAAGATGAAGAAGACGACGACGTCCTTCTGCATATTTTCGCTGATTTTTTGACAGCTCCCTTGAGCTTAAAACTCTTTAAAGTAACTCTCTCTCTCTCTCTCTCTCAAAGTATAATTTTATTTTCAAAATATTTCTTTGGATTTTTATATAATTTTACCTTTTAAGAGCTATTTATCTATTTAAACTGACCTGATCTAAGAAGATAACAAGTTTTTGCTAAATATTTTTATAGAATGTTCCAACAAAATGTTACCTGTATTACCATACAGGTCAATGAGGATTAAGCCAACATAAAGTAAATTAGGTAATAAACACGAGTTCCTTAATTTTTTGCTTTGTTTGTACTGCAAATTTTCCGCTGAAGGCTTAAGAACCCTAATAAAACCATAAAATTGGGTTTAAATATACAGAAAAATGAAATGAAATGAAAATAAACTTAAGTATGAATATGAAACACCTGTGATATGTACTTGGCATAGGTAAAATATTATATTATTCTCTCTATTAATAAGTCCTTTTTGGTAAAAATTTATTGAAAATTTTCAAACAATTTCAACTCAAATATAATTTCCCATTACATTTTCATACAAAACATGATTTATTGCAGTTCCAACTTGTTTTTCTGACTAACTAACAATAATAATAAAAGACATGCCGAAAACATAACCTCAAAAAAAATCACAAAAATCACAAAAATTAATGCAAAAATTCACACGCTCTCGCCTGCGGGTGTTCTCCTTTATATAGTTAACGTTCGTTCGCTTACGGGCACGTAACATGTGCGAATTGCACTTGTTCCCACAAAATTCCAAAGCATAGGCAATTTCCATGAAGCAAATACAAGAACATGAAGCAAAAATTTCACACTCACTTGCATACAAAAGCGATGAGCCAAAAAAAAAAAATACAAAAATTGGAAAACAAGAAATGTTTTTTCTCTCGTATTATTCGTATTTTTTGGTACTCTGTCCAAAATGCCACTGAACTGTGTTGGTTGAATGGAACCTGTTGCCCATTGCAGGCTGAGCAGTGTATTCATGTGAAACTGCTGAGACCGAAACAGATCACAGATCACAGAGCCATCAACATAATCAACAAGATCACGCATCAAAATGTACAGACGACAGCAGCATAAGAATGCAAACATTAAAACATTTTAGACGAGTTATTCACATGCCACAAGTCACAATTAGTATATAACGAATATTTTATACACTAACTTTAGTAACATTTAAGGGATGTGACAGTATACTTAACTATATCAAGTTATTTATTAATAATTTATTATTATTTTTTAATACTTTGTTATATATTTTTAGGAATTCTTTGACTTGTAGTTGGACTTACTGGACCTGGGGCCTGCTAAACGTATTAAATGCCAAACAGAGATCATTAAAATACACGGAAAATATGTATTTTAGTCTAATTTATGTATTGTCAAAACTTAATAAATAATTAATTTTGTGTCTAATTGATATAAATTATTGATTAATAATTATTTCTATTATATTTTAGATTTCTTATACTATAGTTATGGACTAAGATTTATATATACTCTAAAAATAAATAAATACTTATTTCTGGTTGCAATTTGGATATTAAAAAAGTCTAATATATAATTAGTTTCTTTCTTTTTAATGTATTTAAGTATAGTTAAAAGTTAAAAATAAATAAATAATTATTTATGTTTCAAGAGAAATAAAGAGATTATTAAGAAAATTAATAATAATTAGGTTTGGATTTGTATTTTAATATAATAATTTAATATTCTCAAAAACATAAATAATTTTATTATTTCTGGTTCCAATTGATTTAATTATTATTTGAATTATTAACTTATTTATTAATATATTTATTTAATTTATTTGATTATTATTATTATTATTAATAGATTATTATAATTATTTTAATTATTATTATTACTTTTATTTATATTATTAAATAAATATTATTTAATGCTTTATTATTTCAAAGATCTCTCTTAAATATGTTACATAGTTATTAACATATCTAGAATACTCTATTTCTCTCTCTTTGTTAGAGTATATAAATCAGTATAAACGACCGCAGGCAAACAAACAACGTCCCAGTCGCAGGCACAATCAGTCGGGCAAACAGGTACACAGGACGATTATCCTGTCATTCACTTGTTTCGCTCGCACACCGAAGAAGAGCAACAAAGCAAAAACCAGAGCAGAGCAGAGCATTTAAAGAAATGTATCACACACACACACACACTCTCTCACATACACACACACAGGTAGTAGTTAACAAAGTTTTTTTTTAGTTGTACTTTAAACCGTAAAAGGGCTGCTTTAGTTACAATTCCTGTGCCCCCCTGACGCTACATCAACAACTGTTTCAAGGGATCTCAATTCTTGGTAGCGTGTGAACCTGTTTTCTACTACTAAGCGGCTCTCAGCGCTCTTCGCTCTCTCTCGCGCTCGCGCTCTCTGTTTTAGTTTTTTCTTCGTTTTGTTTTTGCATGATTTCATTTTCGGTTTTTTGATGCTAATCTTAAGCTTTGAATTTTTGGCACAAATCGCCCCGTTTTTCGGTGTTTTTTTAGCTGTTTTTTGTGTTGTTTTTTTTTTTTTTTAAATAGACAACTGGGTTTGCTGTTATTTTGTTGTTGTTGTTACTGATTCCTGGCCATATTTTAGCGCGCATTTCGTGTTTCTCGATAATTTATTACAGTTGCCCAATAAACGACGACGCTTTGCTTTAGTTTTTTATATTTTATTATTATTTTGGAAGGAGTTTGCTAATTTTTTGTTGTTATTTTCTTACAAAATAATAATAAAATGTTTATTTTTTTTATTGTCAATTTTTAAAGCTTTTTCTTACCTGCAATTTGTGTTTTGTGTTTTGTGAATTAAAAATCCATTCGTCACACGCAAAATACTAAAAAGAGAGAATCCAATGGTTCCCACGCATTTCCAATTCGTGATATTATAAAAAAACGCTTCAAACTGGAGCTTCAACTAAAAAGCAAATCAAATTGTTCTGACTGTCAATCAATTGATTGAAAGGGCGAATGCAAATTAAGCAAATTTAAGTGGAAAAGTAAATGAAAGTTGAAAGAATTACAGCAGAAAAAGTGAAAAAAAAAAA
>JBANCX010000214.1:0-12062 GCA_037040065.1 Dettopsomyia nigrovittata
AAAATTTTAATATTTTCATATAAACAAACTGAGGCAAACAAAAAAGAAATTTAATAAAAGAGTGAGACCATATGCGGGGTAAATATTTATTTAATATTCTCAGTTATTGGCAAAATGGTTGACTGCGTTTTTATTTTTTAATTTTATACTCAAAGTATATTAAAAAAACAAATTGTTTAAAGAGTTTTCGGACTTTAGTTATTTACCAAAACGGTTGACTGCGATTTCAGTTGATTAAAAAAATATATTAATTTTCATAATAAAGTGTAATATGTATGTACCTTGTGCCATGTAATGAACAAAATAATATTTTACAAAATTAAAATTAAAAATTCCAATTAAAATTTTTGATGCGAAATTGATTTTAAAGTTTATAAAATATACATATTGTAAAGTAGCGAAATTAATGCTGGGGTAACGACAGTCTAGGGCCACTTTACAAGACATTTCTGGGACGCTGGGCAGATCGGCTCGTTAGATCCTGACAAACTGATGGGTATACTCGGTCATACCGAGGCATAAATGTCTCGGCATGGTCCTCAAGATGGCCCGGGTATCAAGCAGGCTTCTACCTACTCGGGATACCAGGTATTCGAGTCCCATGGTCACCTCGGCAACTTGCACCCACACACACACACATATGTTTCTTTTATTTATTTTCTTCTTTTAAACAACTCCTGCCTATTATACCCTGCTTGGCCGGGTATATCGTTTTCCCCAAACGTTGGCTAATGCCAGCTTACCGCCTCGCCTTTCTCCGTGTTGTGTTGTGTCGTGGCCTCTCGCGTCTGTGTTCCTCCGAAAAAGTACGATCCAGCTCTGCTGAACTAATTCTTAATGCCTGCCCAAGTGCAGTTTGCACGTGCCCAAATTCTGCCGCTGCCCCTTTGGCGGCGACCATTACTGAAGAGAGCATCATTAGTTCTCTTGTTGTCTCTCTTGGATGCGTTATTATGCGAGCGCTCTCTGTTCTTCGCTCTGATCGTGAGAGAGCTTCGCTCACCTCTCTCTCCGCCATATTCGCCGCTACTATGTGCCGTGTGCGGGTTTTTCGCCACATTTTGCTTTGCTGTCGGTGTGCCATTTGATTTGGTTACGAGGCCCATTGTACTGAGAGTACGCCGCTGTTTTTGATTGGCTGCAGCTTCCCCTCTCTCTCTTCGCCGCGACTATGGGCCGTATGCGAGTATTTCGCTTTGTCATGGCTGTAAAGTTATTGGTCCCTATCAAAAATACCCGGTATTTAAAATATACAATAATATATTTTTTTCCCTTCAGTGGGCGGAGTATGCTTTTTACACTAAAACTATCAAACTAAGCTATCGGATCTGGGGGGTTTTTTGGGTGGAAATTTTTGTACATGTGAATATTATTATATATTATATAAATTTTTATATTTTATAGATATTTCTTGATGATACATATACTACTAATATCTTAAGTATTAATAAAATGTTCTTCTTTTTAATGATTTAAATGAGCGCATTTCGATAAGTTCTTTCCTATTTCGCGACGCGCAGCGCTTCTTTTTGTCAAATGATAAGCAAGCGCGCCACACGGTCGTTTGTGTGGGGATGCTCGGTACTTTCGTAGCTTGGGGGCCCGGTTAAAAAACCGTACGAATGTAACAAAAATAAATTTTATACGAAAAAGTCGAGCTTCCGTTAAGATAGAAATACAACAATTTTTCATATGCTACTTACTTGCTCAGTTATTGAACAACCCTCGTAAATACGAAGTTTATTTTGCATAAACAACAACAACCATTTTAACACACACTTATACGCACACCCACACACACACACCTACACACACAAATGGTTTTCTTTTTTTTATATTCATTTTGTCCAAAACTTTTGTTGCTCACAAGTGAAATCCCAACACACAATTCCAGGAGCCAGCAAACCAAACTCAGACCAATTCCATTAGCATTTTCTATACAATTGCAGCTGCAGTTGTAGCTGCTTAGCGACTTGCCCAAAAAAAGAGCATAAAAGAGACTCACACACAGAGAGAGAGAGAGAGAGAGAGAGTGGAAAAAGTTGACAATAGATGTTGGAATATAATGGCAATACTTTTTTGGCTAGCTTACATTGCATTTGGACATTTCAATGGCAGCAATGCGCCACATTAATCATACGCACCGTTGTCCGGTTAGCTCCGTCGACTGTGTCTGTGTGGCTGTCTGTGTGCGTCTGTGTGACTGTGTGTGGGTGCAACAAAAAGAAGAAAAACTTTTTACCGAGTTGGAGTAAGTTAAGAATTATATGAAGTAAATAGGAGTTGTGCTTTCGGCGTTAGTGAAGTTAACGCCAGTTGAGCAAATGTTTTACACTTTTCATACCGAAACCCACGTGAATTGTTGTTGTTGTTGCATGTTGCATGTTGCTTGTTGACGTTTGCCGCTGCCAACATGCTCAGTTATTCAAGACTCTTGGCGGTCTGTAATGTAACTTTTACAAAACATAAAATGCACGAAAGAAGCAAAAGCCAGACCGGAAAACTGCAAACAGCATAAATAAGAAAAAGCTCCAAAAAGAAAGAGAACAACAACAAAAAAGTGAAATTAATGTAAATGTAAATAAACTCATAGTTCAAGCTGTGCAACAACAACTAAACAATAAATGGAGTGTGTAAACAAAATGGCGTGCATTTAGCATTTGCCGCTAAATTAAAACCAAATAAAGCGTCGGCAATATGTTGACCATTTCGACAAGAAAAACTAAAAATAAATAAATACAACCAAGAACTTAAAAAACTCTCGACTACAACAAATTGATAAAAGCCAAGTTAAGAACTGTTGATTTTTCACCCACAACGAATGATATTATACACTCTTGCGAAAGCATTTTCTAACTGATTGTACCTATGTATGGCGGCTATATGATATAGTACACGGATTGGCTTGAAAAACACAATAGTTTTCCATACAATAACGACTGGTTTTGAGGACTATCGTTCCGCTATATACATATATCAGAGTTGATGCTTTCTTCGAAACGTTACAGATTTCAACACGAGACTATAATACCCTCTAGAGGGTATATAGAAACATCAACAATAAAATATATATATACGAGTACATAATACTTGACTTCTAAGTACATTGACATGATGCTTGCAAGTACTTGAAAGGCTTCCATCAAATTGATAAATGCAACAGTAAATGGAACTGTTTTTCCGTTTTGCTTCTCGTTCTTCTGCTTCTTTGCTGTATTGTTTTAGATTTTGTTTTCTTTTTTTTTTGCATCTTCTTTAATACCCTGATTTAGTTGAAAAATGTAATAGGGGTATTATAGTTTTGTGAAAGTGTATGTGACAGGCAGAAGGAGACATCTCCGATACTATAAAGTATATACAATATATATCCTGTAATCTTGAGCTTTGATATAGATAATTGACATCAAATTTTTGATCAACTGTATCAATTTCATAACGATTGGTTTAAAATTGTAAGTTTTTTAAAGCATTGGACGTTGCAAGGCGCTACCAGCGACGTCGACATCGCTAGCAACAGAGCATAGATAGTACTGCTTGCGGTTTAAATAGCTTTATAAGACGCTTGGAACAGGATCTCTTGTAGTCGAGCACGCCCCACTCGAGCTTCCTAACTTATTATTTTCCTCTTATTTTTTTGTAACAATTTTTCAAATAAATACATTTTGAAAGTTGATTTATTTGCACAATTACGAAGCTCTTTCTTAAGTTGTTTAAATAATTTTACAAACAATTTACGAAGTTCTTATATGAATCCCAAGTTAGCAAGCAAAAAAATTGTATAGAAGTTAATTGAAACAATTACGTTTATTTTCTTTGTTTAAGAATTTTCAAATTGATTCCCAATTAAAATAAAATTATTAAAATTCATATAAATTTATAGTATGTGGACAGCCATTTCGAAATAAAAATTTACATTTTGTTATTAAACAATTTAATGCAAATATTTCCGAATATTATTACTTTAAAAATTAAATGAATTAGTATGAATTCTCATCTGAGATCTGGCTTTTCTTGCCTCCTAAAAGTGAAGATTCATCACCGGAAGACTTAGACTCATCATCTAATACTCGTCCATTCTTCGTATGAGATGAAGTAGACCCGTCTTCAGACTTTACCGCTTCCTTGCCTCCTGAACATATAGATCCATAAGCAGAAGACTTAGACTCATCATCTGATACATGTCCTTTCTTCGCATGAGAGGAAGTAGACCAATCGTATAACTTTTCGCCTACGTTGCCTCCAAATAAAGTTGATCCATCATCTGAAGACTTAGACTCATCATCTGATACACGTCTTTCCTTAGCACGAGAGGAAGTAGACCCGTCATAACTCTTTTCGCTTTTATTGCCTCCTGAACGTGTAGATCCATCATCAGAAGACTTAGACTCATCATCTGATACACGTACTTTCTTCGCATGAGAGAAAGTCCAACAGTCATAACTCATTTCGCTTTTATTGCCTTCTGAACGTGTAGATCCATCATCAGAAGACTTAGACTCATCATCGGATAGAATTCCTTTCTTAGCATTAGAAAAAGTAGACCAATCGTATAACTTTTCGCCTACGTTGCCTCCTAAACAAGTTGATCCATCATCAGAAGACTTAGACTCATCATCTAATATACGTCTTTTCTTTGCACGAGAGGAAGTAAACCAATCGTAAAACTTTTCGCCTACGTTGCCTCCTAAACACGTTGATCCATCATCAGAAGACTTAGACTCATCATCTGATACACGTTCTTTATTTGCACGAAAGAAAGTTGACCAATCGTCAAACTTTTTGCTTTTACTGACTCTTGAACATGTTGATCCATCATCAGAAGACTTAGACTCATCATCTAATACACGTAATTTCTTCGCACGAGAGAAAGAAGACCAATGGTATAACTCTTCGCCTTCCTTGCCTTTTGAACATGTAGATCCATCATCAGAGGACTTAGACTCATCATCTGCTACACGACCTTTCTTCGCGCGAGGAGAAGTAGACTCATCATTATTTTTCTCGCTTTTATTGCTTCCTGAACCTGTAGATCCATCATCAGAAGACTTAGACTCATCATCTGATACATGTCCTTTCTTCGCATGAGAGGAAGTCGACCCGTCATAACTGGTTTCGCTTTGATTGCTTCTTGAACATATAGATCCATCATCAGAGGACTTAGACTCATCATCTGCTACACGACCTTTCTTTGCACGATAAGAAGTAGACTCGTCATTATTTTTTTCGCTTTTATAGCCTCCTGAACCTGTAGATTCATCATCAGAGGACTTAGACTCATCATCTAATATACGTCCTTTCTTCGCACGAGACGAAGTAGACTCATCATTATTTTTCTCGCTTTTATTGCCTCCTGAACCTGTAGATCCATCATCAGAAGACTTCGACTCATCATCTGATACATGTCCTTTCTTCGCATGAGAGGAAGTAGACCCGTCATAACTGATTTCGCTTTTCTTGCCTCCTGAACATGAAGATCCATCATCAGGGGACTTTGACTCATCATCTAATACACGTAATTTCTTCGCACGAGAGAAAGTAGACCAATGGTATAACTCTTCGCCTTCCTTGCTTCCTGAACATGTTGATCCATCATCAGAAGATTTAGACTCATCATCTAATATACGTCCTTTCTTCGCACGAGACGAAGTAGACTCATCATTATTTTTCTCGCTTTTATCGCCTCCTGAACCTGTAGATCCATCATCAGAAGACTTCGACTCATCATCTGATACATGTCCTTTCTCCGCACACGAGGAAGTCGACCAGTCATATCTCTTTTCGCTTTTATTGCTTCCTGAACCTGTAGATCCATCATCAGAAGACTTTGACTCATCATCTAATACACGTCCTTTCTTCGCACAAGAGAAAGAAGACCAATGGTATAACTCTTCGCCTTCCTTGCCTTTTGAACATGTAGCTCCATCATCAGAGGACTTAGACTCTTCATCTAATACATGTCCTTTCTTCGCATGAGAGGAAGTCGACCCGTAATAACTCTTTTCGCTTTTATTGCCTCCTGAACGTGTAGATCCATCATCAGAAGACTTATGCTTATCATCTGATACACGTCCTTTCTTCGCACGAGACGAAGTAGACTCAGCATTATTTTTCTCGCTTTTATCGCCTCCTGAACCTGTAGATTCATCATCAGAAGACTTTGACTCGTCATCTGATACACGTCCTTTCTCCGCACGCGAGGAAGTCGACCAGTCATATCTCTTTTCGCTTTTATTGCCTCCTGAACGTGTAGATCCATCATCAGAAGACTTAGGCTCATCATCTGATACACGTCCTTTCTTCGCACGAGAAGAAGTAGACTCATCGTTATTCTTTTCGCTTTTATCGCTTCCTGAACCTGTAGATTCATCATCAGAAGACTTAGACTCATCATCTGATACATGTCCTTTCTTCGCATGAGAGGAAGTCGACCCGTCATAACTGATTTCGCTTTGATTGCTTCTTGAACATATATATCCATCATCAGAAGACTTAAACTCATCATCTGATACACGTCCTTCTTTAGCACTAGAGGAAGTCGACCCGTCATAACTCTTTTCGCCTTCCTTGCTTCCTGAACATGTTGATCCATCATCAGAAGACTTAAACTCATCATCTAATACACGTCCTTTTTTCGCACGAGAGAAAGAAGACCAATGGTATAACTCTTCGCCTTCCTTGCCTCCTGAACATGTAGATCCATTATCAGAAGACTTAGACTCATCATCTGATACACGTCCTTTCTTTGCACGATAAGAAGAAGACTCATCATTATGTTTTTTGCTTTTATTGCCTCCTGAAACTGTAGATCCATCATCAGAAGACTTAGACTCATCATCTGATAAATGTCCTTTCTTCGCACTAGAGGAAGTAGACTTGTCATAACTCATTTCACTTTTCTTGCCTCCTGAACCAGTTGATCCATCATCAGAAGAATCAGACTCATCGTCTAATACACGTCCTTTCTTCGCACGAGTAAAAGTAAACCAATCGTCAAACTTTTGAGTTTTATTGCCTCCTGAACATGTAGATCCATTTAATGAAGACTGAGACTCATCATCTGAAACATGTCCTTTCTTTTTACTAGGGGGAGTAGACCCGTCATAACTGATTTCGCTTTTCTTGCCTCCTGAGCATGTTGATCCATCGTCAGAAGACATAGACTCATCATCTGCAACACGTCCTTTCTTCGCACGAGAAGAAGTAGACTCATCATTGCTATTTTCTTTTTCCTTGCCTGCTGAACATGAAGATCCATCATCAGAAGACTTAGACTCATCATCTGAAAGATGTCCTTTCTTAGCACCAGAGGAAGTCGACTTGTCATAACTCATTTCACTTTTCTTGACTCCTGTACATGTAGATCCATCATCAGAAGACTTAGACTCATTATCTGATACACGTCCTTTCTTTGCACTAGAGGAAGTAGACTCATCATTACTCTTTTCGCTTTTATTGCCTCCTGAACGTGAAGATCCATCATCAGAAGACTTAGACTCGTCATCTGATACATGTTCTTTCTTCGCATGAGTGGAAGTAGACCCGTCGTCGGAATTTTCGGATTCATTGACTCCTGTATATCTAGATCTATTATCAGAAGACTGAGACTTATCATCTAATACACGTCCTTTCTTCGCACTAGAGGAAGTAGACTCATCATTACTATTTTCGCTTATATTGCCTCCTGAACATGTTGATCCATCATCAGAAGGCTTACTCTCGTCATCTGATACATGTTCTTTCTTCGCACGAGAGGAAGTAGACCTGTCGTCGAAATTTTCGGATTCATTGACTCCTGTACATCTTGATCTGTTATCAGAAGACTTTGACTCATCATCTGATACACATCGTTTCTTCGCACTAGAGGAAGTAGACTCATCATTACTCTTTTCGCTTTTATTGCCTTCTGAACATGTAGATCCATCATCAGAAGGCTTAGACTTGTCATCTGATTCATATCGTTTCTTCGCACGAGAGAAAGGAGATCCATCATCAGAATACTTAGCTTCATCATCTAATACACGTTCTTTCTTCGCACGAGAGAAAGTACACCAATCGTCAAACATCTTTCTTGCCTTGCCTTCTAAAAATGTAGATCCATCATCAGAAGGCTTAGACTCGTCATCTGATACATGTTCTTTCTTCGCATGAGAGGAAGTAGACCCGTCGTCGGAATTTTCGGCTTTATTGACTCCTGTACATCTAGATCTATTATCAGAAGAGTTAGACTCATCATCTGATACACATCGTTTCTTCGCACTAGAGGAAGTAGACTCATCATTACTATTTTCGCTTATATTGCCTTCTGAACATGTAGATCCATCATCAGAAGGCTTAGACTTGTCATCTGATTCATATCGTTTCTTCGCACGAGAGAAAGGAGATCCATCATCAGAATACTTAGCTTCATCATCTAATACACGTTCTTTCTTCGCACGAGAGAAAGTACACCATTCGTCAAACATTTTCCTTTCCTTGCGTCCTGAACATGTAGATCTATCATCTGAGACTTGCTCTGTCTTATCACAAGTAGATGTTAACCCATCATCTGAGACTAAGACTTTCTTGCTTCGAGAAGATGTTGACCAATCATCTGCGGCTATGTCTTTGGTTTCGTTAGAACCTGGAATTTAATGGAGTTAACGGAAATGTTAAAATTAGTCAAATTCACATGTTACCAATATTGTCAGTATCCTTATCAGTCATGGCCAAGTCACCGCCTTTGCCATCCTCGGAATCTGATAAATCAAATCGCATTCTTTTCTGTGCATCGGTCTCATTGATATTCTCTTTTGGCAGTGGCTGCCGCTCTGAAGAGTCGTCCTCATCGTCCAGCATGCGCATCTTGTTCGCGTCACGAGGCTGTTCGAGCGCATCAGCGAAATCATCGTCGATGGAAGCTTTAGTATCTGCAATGCCTTTCTTTTCAGCCATTTCAATGATATTTCAATTCACAATATTTGGAAGAAACCAACTAATTAATTTAATTAAATGCTTTTGAAGTTTCGCAATGACTTGACTTTTCTCGGCACACTAGAGTTGTATCAAATTGTCCAGAATAAGTTCGATTGAACTACTTTTTAAAATGAACGAACAAAATACATCTCTGATTGTGGTTCAGTTGTTCACTGGTTCTCTTGTTTTGTTAGATTATAAGTGCACATATATATTTTTTTATATAAAATTAAATGAAATCAATAAATAAAAATAATGTTTAATTACAAATATATTGATCGACAGTGTTTGAAATGAACGAATTGCATACTGAACGAACAACTGGAGAAGTGAACAACTGAACGATATTTGTTCGTTCACCGGCAACTGAACTACTGAACTTAATCCTTCAATTGAATTACGATGAACAACTCTACGGCACACTGCTAAAACGTGGTTTTCCGATTGTCTACAGGAATGGTTGCATTTTTATACTGTTATCGATCAACCACCACAATCACTTTTAAGTGATTTAAGCACGGAAAAAAATGATTTCGATTGTCGACAATCGTAGGGATGTACACACTTTTTGTTACAATTTTTATCGATAATTATCTAATATTGCAAGAATTTTCAAATATAATGAAAAGCCATTTTCAGTTCAATTTTCAAGTTCATTGGGGCGCAGCTTCAATCTGAATGAAAATGCGAATCAGTGGAGAGAGTTACTCATTTTATATAGTAAAAAAAAACTATTGGTTTAAACATAGACATACACACACATATATATATATATACATGTATGTATGTGTGTGTGTGTGACAAGTGGCAGATACTAGCGGCAACAATGCGGCATTGGGTTTGTGGCATGTTGCTTGGGGCTTGTAGGGCGGGTAGCCACTTAATATAGCGCCTGAATGGCTGAATGGCAGCCACTAAACAACTTCCGCACTCTTGAATGGCGGCTTAAAAAAAATACCGCAGACAAGCTTTACCACCCAAAAGTTAAGTTCCTAGCAACTCCCAACTGAAGGCGAGTGCAACTAACATAAAAAATTTAATCCAAAGTTGAAGCAACGAGAGAGCAATAACAATGCCAGTTGCATGCGCATAATGAACATGTTTTACTTTTCTTTTTGTTCCAGCTTTAAGCAAACATAGAACGCAAAAGCTAAAAACACACACACAGAGAGAGAGAGAGAGAGAGAGAGATCTAGTCGCCTAGATATTCAGTTCTAAGCGTTGGAATACCGAATAGTTACTGATAATAACTATTGAACAGTACAGTCTGCTTTGCTACTAGCAGTGCTAGTCTAGCACCTTGCAACATCCAATGACAAACTTCTTTGCTTTATAAAACTTACAATTTTAATCCGATCATTATGAAATTTGTAACGTAGATGAATAATTTGAGGCAAATTAACTTTGCCGAATATCGAGATCACAGGTAAAAAATGGCGCATGTTATTTGAGTAATTTGATTTTGGAAGGTTGTGGGCGTGGCATTTAAAATTTATTGATGCAAATAGATCAGTCGTTAGCTTAATAGTATATAGTGTATGTTTCAAAACCTAAAGTAGCGAATTGCAGATGTAAACCGTTTTTTTTTTTCGCCTGAGGGGCGTGTTGGAAGGAAATCTTAAGAAAAATATTTAATACGGTTCTGTATTCGGACCTGGATACCAAATTTGGTGTATGTATGTAGCTCTTATAGCCAGTGTGAGACACGCGTTCAATAAATTCCGATTTTTCAAGCGTTTTTGTATTGAGAATATTTATGTCCATGCGTGTTTTCTGTCAATTCTTCTGTTGCTGTTCGTATTTGAGATATTTGCGAGTAGTCGACTAGAAAGAAAGACAGAGAAGAAAGTGAATTATATGTAGCTCAGCTCAACTTTGATATAACAAACTGAGGTTACTTCAAGACAAAGCAACGTCAACGTCAACGCATTTTCAAGTGGGCGCCATTATGCACTACAAATACACGCTCACATACATATCTATGCATATACGCACGCACACATATAAATAAATATGCTTATGTATGTATGTATATATAAACCTATGTATGTATGTATGTATATATGAGTCTGTATTTGTACGTTTTAAGCTGGCTTTTGCTAAGCGTATTAACATTGTTGTTGTTGTTGTAATGCTCGCTCTATGCTGCTGCTGCTGTTGCTGTTGCTTCTGCCGTTGCTCTCTTCCTTATCATCATCTTCTTATCCCTCTTATTCGTCTTCTGCTTCGTCTTCGTCTTCATCTGCTACTTCGCCTGACTGCTGCTTGTCTGCCAAGCATTTCACTTATTGCACTTGTATTATTGCGTGCAATTGCATAGTTTTACGTCAGTTTGCCTTCCTTTTTACGCTGCAATGTACTACATCGTGTGTGTGTGTGTGTGTGTGTGTGTGTAACTAAACTATGTATGTATGTATGTATACAGTGCTATGCATATGCGTATGTACATATGCATCCGGTTATCAGTGCGCAACTGTCTGCTTGAGGTTTGAAATTATTAGCAAAGTATGTAGCTTCAGTGTCTAAGTTTCTCAACATTTTTCTCTATGTATGTATAATACACTGTACAAAAAGAAATTGCTCCCATTTTTAAATTGAAACAGTTCTCTCTCCCTCTTATATTTAAATATGTTTCACATACAAATTTAGTTATATTATTAAGATTATATAGAAAATTAAAAAAATTCAAATATTATTTCATTAGTATAAAGAACAAACATTTAATAATTTCTTGTAGGAATGATTTCGAGAATAAAGTCAAATTGTAGATTTAAATAATTAAAATTAATGAAAATATAATTTCTTTCCTATTGCGCGACGCGCTAAGCTATGTACTGTATCGTATACGTTCCTGGGTTCGTTGGGCGATAGATGGTGCCTTCGTAGCTTGGAATACACGTTCATCATCGCTTTAAATATGATTCATTTATGAAATCTCAACTTTTATGTTCAGTGTAAGCGAGTGATGCGCTGCTCTCTTTCATTCACTCTCTTTATCTAACTGGCAGCTGTAGGTTGTCACTTGTCGCGTTGTTTGTCACAATTAATGAGACAGACGCATTTATGCTACAGCAACAATCACAGTCACAGTCACAGTCGCAGTCGTAGTC
>JBANCX010000215.1:0-25281 GCA_037040065.1 Dettopsomyia nigrovittata
CTTTTGGAACCCAAGAACCAGATGATATTTATATACATATATAATCTGATTCAATGTTGTTGATCTCATCTAGTTGTATTGCTTTAATTTTAGCTTATTATTGTTAGATTCAAAGTTCCGATTCGACGATCAATTTAATCTTTTTTAAGAGTAAATTCTCTAAATAATTAACTATTAAATTGTAATTCGATTTTTACACAATTTAGTTTGAATTCTGTCTAAATTATATTCAATCGGAAAACTTGGCAACGTTTAATTTAGTAAATACTAATAAAATAAATTTTTAAAATTAGAATTCGCAACTGGTTCTATTAAAAAAACCGAATAGTGTCTGGCAAGAAAGCAGCTCCATTCAGGAGCATTCTGATAAAGTTTTACAACTATTTAACCTTTTTTAAAGGTCAATTAAAATTATCAATAATAGAATACAACAATTTTTGTTATTAAAGATACTATAATGATTTTCCCAGAAAATAGATTATTATCTTCGTACTTACATATGTGCGGAGGGTTAGCCATCCTTAGAGCGGCGTTACCTAGGCGTCTAGCTATACTGTTTAGATGAGATTCTTGACTCTCCATGTTTTTGTGCGCAATTGCTTGGACTCTGTCCCCAATTTTTGTTGGTATGTTGAGGTCGCGTCACCAACCTCAGGACCAACCTGCCAACATGAGACTGTTCTCTTCTATTTTTTAAAAATAAGATCGTTGATTAAGATAATAACATATTCTTAATTAAGTCTCAACTTATGTGCCCTAGTCCTACCTTAAAATACATCTATTTATAGCTCTGATTAAATTAATTAGATTAAATCAACTAAATTTCACTAAAAATATTTAAAAAAAAGAAAACAAAATTATCGGCGATTGAAAATAATTAATAATAATTAAAATGAGATTTAAATATTTGAAGAAAGTTTGGAGAAAATAATCAAATTTTGTTTGGTTTAATTTTAAAATTTTGCTATAAGCCAATAAGCTTTCTTTATTAAAGTTCAACTCAATAAATTAAAAGAAAATAATCTTTAGTATAAATTATTGCATTTCCAAATAAACATACATAAATCTTATATAATTCCTTGAAAGATTTGTTTTATAATAAATCAAAATACAAATGAAATAACAGCTTAAATATTATTTGGCAACTCATTATTTCTATAGAGACAATGTGAACAATTTCCAAGAGATTCCAAATATTAAATCATTCATAAGACACACAGAGAGAGAGAGAGAGAGAGAGAAAAACCAGAGAAAGTGTTGCTAGAACTAGATTATATTTCTTGTTTAATTTATTTTACTACGAAATGTACTTAGTTGTACATACATATTTGTGGCATTTGGGGCAACAACTTTTATGCTGTCGTCCATCCTTGTCGTTGTCATCATCCGGGCATACTGTTGTCGTGGTAAATGCTTTAGGCATGTTAATTCAATTGCATTAAACGATTATAACAAAAAACATAATGATTTTATCTTGGCCAACAAAACAATTAAAAGCAATTTGCAATTATTACGGCTCAATAAATCAATTAAACATCCCGCCAGCCGCCAGCTCAATGCTCAAAGCTCAACACAAACACACAAAAAGAAAATATCAAATTAAATTTTATTATTAATAATTTTGCGCTATATCAACGATAATTAGACTAATTAGCAACTGCCTTAGTTTTGGGTTACCCCCTTTTTTTTGTCTTATTCAGAGATTTGCCGAAAATCTGTTCCACACAACCGTGCAAGTCGTAAGACTAATTAGGCGAAAATAACAGATGTAAAGGTATATCTCTATGTATGTATATGTATATGTTTATTTAAATACTTTTTATACCCCTTTTCCGATGGAAAAGGGGTATATTAGTTTTGTGACAACTGTCTGTCTGTATGTATGAACGCGTCGATCTTAGAGACTATAAGTAACCAAATTTGGTATCATGGTTGGTGTAGTTCGCGCGCAGTACACTAATATATATATTTTTTAGATTCCCCCCCCCCCCCAACCACCCAAATTGAAAAAAACATTTACAGGTGCAATTTTTCACCTGTAATTTTGAAACTTGATATATGTACTATTGAGCATACGTCTAATCGATCTGCATCAAAAAATTTTAGATGCCACGCCCAAAACGCCCAAAACCTAAAAGTGCGAATAACAGGTGTAATTTATTACCTGTGATCTTGAGATAGGTGATTGGCATCATAATATTGATGTACTGTACGAATTTTATGTCTATCGGATTAAAATTGTAGGTTTTCTAGAGCAAACATGTTTGTCATTGGTGTTTGCAAGGAGCTAGTAGCGAGGTCGCCATCGCTAGCACTTGGATCGGGGTATCTCGTAGTCGAGCTCACTCCACTAGAGCTTCCTTACTTGTTGTTAATACATTTGTGTGTAGGTAGGCTATGCATGTATAAGTGCGAGGGTTACTCATTGAGTAATTTCTAATCAAATTTGATTTATAAAGTTTGTACGTGTTAAAAGTAGGTTGAACGACGGGTCTATTAAGCAGTAATAAATAAATTTTGAAAATATACTTAATATTCTAATATATTTTCAGTACTTGAGTTCTAATAAAGACAATTAATTCTAGATGGTAATACTACTGTGAAGGAGTGTTACTAATTTTTTGAAGATTTCATCACTTTTCAGATCGTTTTAGTATATTTTCGGGAGCTTAATACGTCGTATTATTATCTTTTTTTTTTCTTTTAAAACCAGAGTTTCTGGTTTAAAGACTTTTCTTATACATATTTGATTTTAACATTATTAATTTTTTCTCACTTTTCAATAGTTTTTTGGTAATTTCAATTATTTTTCTTCTCTTTATAATTAATGAACCGCAAACCAAAAATATTGTTTCGAAGAAAATTAATTTTATGACATTTGACTAAGATACTATTTTGTGGTCATTAAAAAGTATTAAACAAAATATTAAAAATATTATGAATATTCATATAAAAATAATGAATAATTATTTAATCTTTTAACTGAAGTATTTATTGTTATCTTTGACGCTTATCAAGTTAAAAAAATTGTTTTAAATATATGTCAAAATAATTGTTTTTTTTTTCAAATTGAAATCATATTTATTTTGATATAAACTCACAATATTTATTTTCATTGATTTGCAATATATCTTTTATGTTTACTTTATAAACAACACTCGTTCGACACATTTATTTATACAGGTATCACAGAGCAGGCATATTACGTATACGACACGTTCCACATGTCAAATTTCGTCAAAGTTGTCCCATATTTGTTTGCATCTCTGTCTAGGACAAAAACAGAGCTGTCTAGTGCTCTCTTGCTCACACATGTAATCTGGCAATATTTGAAGCTTGAAATTAATTTTAGCAAAAGCTTGCAATTAGTCGCCCATCAGCTCTCAGCTCATCAGTCAACATGTGTGGGAAGTTTTCTTAGAGAATTTAATACAAAACTGGGTTGGGAAGGGTCCAGGCAAAAGCATAATTAAATTCTCTATCTCGTTTAGGCCCAAACATTCGTTTTTTTTTGAGTGAAAGTTATGTTGAGATACCATTTAGACCCAAAACTCTATACTGATACGAATACCAGCTTGTCCATTTCATGTTAGTTGCCCACTGCTGCTCCTCAGGTGGTCTACTCGAGGCATTAAAATGAATCCTTTTTACGTGACTGCGGCACAGGTGAGCAGCTTGCGTGGGGTTTACCAACCTCTGTTTGGCAATTGTTCTTGATGCCCATTGAATAGCAGATGCTGCTGTAAGTATAACAGAGAAAGAGTGTAGACAAAATAAAGGTTGAACACAAAAATATTCCCATTTTCCTAAAAGGAAAACTGTTCTTAGCACTTCACTGGAGTGTTTATACCACTTATATACATACATAGTATATATTGTTGCGTGATCCTTTGCTTGCTTTTCTGCTCTTTTTTAAATAGGGGGTTAGGGAGAGAATTATGCCTGTTTATTGTTTACCTTTGTGGCCACGAAGAGATTTTGGAATAAGCTTTAGTTGAATGATGCTTATTTTTGGTATACTTTTTAGGTTATATCAAAATTAAATAGCATTTTATTGAGATGTCGGATGCAATGAACATTATATTGCTAATAATACTACTTGAGACATAAAGATTAAGTTTTTTTATTCAAGAACTTCAACAAAATAGATGTTTTTCAAAATATTCTTTAAAAAAAAAAAGTATTGATCGGCGACCGATAAATTTTTCTGGCTGTCGTTGACCTCTATCTGCAGTTAAATACTTTTTTAACTCTATTTTATATTTTGTTTAGTATGCAGCTGATCTAAAGCGCTGTCTGCGCTCATTTCACTGACCGACATCATTGTCAAACTTGCCTCAATTTGTTTATTTGCACTATGACCTATCGTATTGTGATTTGTCCCGTAGGGTTGTGTAGCGAGTCAGAATAACCGAAAGAGAGATCTGTGTTAGAAATTTCGGCTGCAGTCGGCTAACGAACTCCCACACGCTTAATACGATTACACGAATTAATATAATAGTGTAAAAAAAACATTTTTGAAATATTAGAGCAAGAAAAGTGTGCGGAAAAAACATGTGAAATAAGAAAATACCAAACTTGGAAGCAAAAAACCCAACTAAAGTATTTTTTCGTTCGTCTTTATGAATTTTTTCTCCGATTTTATCAATATCGGACATTATCTATTAAATATTATATTAAATATATCAAATTTATATTATGAAAAGTTCAAGTTTAGTTTCTATTTGCCACAGTTTCAAAAGCTTTTATGTCTATTTTCCCTCATCACATTATGCATACATGCACGCATAACATAGAAATACTCGTTTACATAAATACTGATAAAAAAAACTCTCTCCCTTTACTCTACTTCTTCGTATTATTATTATTATTTTGCACTTGACAATACAGAGACAGTCAAAGAGACAGTTTTTATTTTAAACTAGACTAGACCATAATTTGATGCATATTTTCTTCTATAAATATTTACTCAAGTCTGCACTTTTCCTCATTCTGACATCCAAAGTTTCGCACCCGGTGTAGTATGAGAAATTTGAATAGAAACTTGACATCATACTATGTATATGAACAATTGACTCCGCACGGAGGAGTAAAATTTACAAGATCTAAACAAAATTTTCACTAACCTGAACATAATTTGAGAGATAAGTAAGATTTATTAATTAAGATTAAAAGATTCAATAGTTGGCTTCAAATTTTCTCCTATTGGGAGAGGAAAATTTAAAAAAAAAAAAGGAGAAATTTATACTCAACTTGACAGAATTTGTATATATAGAGAGATAACTAAGATTAATCAATTAAGATGAAGAGATAATCATAGCAGGGCGAGGAAAATTGGCAAAAACTAAGAAATTCTAACAAATTCTTTATTTAAAATAGTGTAAACATACTAAATTTAAATGAAAAATAACCAAAGTTCGTGGTATTGTGTTGTTTAGACTTAACTTTTGCCCTCTTGAATTTGAAGTTCGGTCATTTCCCTACTGATTCCTCACTTTCATCATCAAACGTGTGTGAGAAAATAGCCATCTTACTGTTTACGCTGAGCATTGATTGTCAATCACCAAGCAAGTCGGTCAGTCAAAACTAACTTTTATATATGTATGTATGCCATAGTTCTTTGCTTGTGCTTCTTCTCTCTCTTTTTGTTACTGTCACTCTTTCACTGCAAATTGACACAAAACAAACACACTCACAGAGAGAGAGAGAGAGAGAGGAAAGGCAACAAGAAAATAGCAACTCAGTTGTTGGCCCAAGCTCTTCATGTTCATTTGCAGTGAGTGTCTCTGACAAATGCTGTGGCTGTTTATTGCTTTATTATGTTAAATAGCGCATGAAAAATTATAACAAGCTGCCTCTCTTTGCCTTGCCTGCCATTGACGTATATACTAAGTAAGCCACGCCCACTATACAGTCATGCCTCCACACACCACCCACACACACACATACACGAATTAAGGAAGCAACAAAGTTTTTGTGTCAACTTTTCTGACAACGCTCCTCCAATGACCAAAATAAACAAAGTTCTGCAACAATCCATATAAAATGCGTGTGTGTGTGTGTATCTATTATTATTTATGTACATATGTGTTAGTACTTTTATAAATATTGACTTTACATATTGGCAAGCAATTAGTGCAATGATATTGATAACATTACTAACTTATTCATACATAGGTCAAGAAATTGAAGCTAAATAAAATATTGTAATGCTTTTAAGCTTGAAAGTGAAAAAATGTTGATCTTTTGGATCAAAAAAGAATCATATATCTTTAAAAAAATACAAATAAAATAAATAAAATATTGTTTTTTTGAATTGTGACAACATTTCAAAAATTCAAAAATACTATTATGTCATCACATAGCAGCACTGTGAGCAGGCTGTCTGTATAGTTACTTCAAACAGCTTTCTTTATCAACTCACTTATGCCATACTCCAGTTGAACACTAGAACCAGTTGTGAATTTTAATGGTGATAAAGCAGATTTGGCAAAAAATGTTGCATACTCATAAGGTACAAAAAATATATTGGCATTATCTATTAAATAAATTAATATTCAATGTTTCTGACGTGTTTTAAGTTAATAAGTTTAGAGTAAAAAATTATTTTAATTTAATCTAAAAGCTTGTATTACATTAAACCGAATTTATATATAAAACTTTTACCCAATTTTTACAAAAATATTAATATTATTTAAAATAAGATTAACTAAATATTAAACTTGACCTCATAAAGTATATGTTCATTGTATTTATCTATTTTTTCTTTAAATACCCGCAAAATGTTTGTTTATTTCACTTTTACTTTGAATTTTCCACTAAATGCTTAACTGTACCCACCACTTGTAGTGAAATTCTCTTGTATAAGCCAACATTGTTAGCTGAATGTTAACGTCCTCCCTGCCTGATGACTGCCCCGCTAAAATTCTCCCCAAATGCCAAGCAACCTGTCCCAGCAGCTTTTGTGGTATACCTACCATTGACGTCACAACAGCAAAGGCAGTGCCAAAGGCAGTCAGGAAGTTGATTTGAGCGAGCTAAAAAAGAGAAGAAAAAAATCAATAGGCCGCTTGTTTCATTTGCAAAGCAAAAATATACTTGTACGAGTATGTATATATATATATATTTTGTATTTTTTGTGCTTGTTGTTGCTGGGACTGCTGATGTTGGTTAGGAAGTCACTCAAGTCCCATTGCTAATCCGCTTCTGGCTATGTCGACTCACTTGAGTCGCACATCATTTTCCCGCTCTCAGGCAATGGTTGCAGTAGTGTCGTAAATGGTTTCACACTTCGCCATCGTCAACGCCTCAAGTGGAGAGCACTCTCGCTTACTCTCTCTCTCTCTCTGTCTGTCTTTATTTATGTACATATATCTGTTGGTTTACGCGGCGTATGCATAACGTTTGCCCAACACTGGTTTTTAACGCCACTATGGGCGTGTATGCTGTGCACCCACTCGATTCCATTTGGCTGATATTTTGCATTTGATGTTTTTGCACAGTTCTGTGGTCTGTTGATTTCTGAATTTTTTCGTTTTTACTTCCTTTTTTTTAGTGTTTTTTTGCATATGGAGCGCGTCACTTGGCGCTTTTCGTCTGGCTGACTCACTTGACATGGTTAAAACCGATGCGAGACAGTAGGATTTAATAGGATTTATAAAAGTTATAGTATACTAAGACTTTAAACCGTCTACTGATATCAAACAAATGGGAATTTGTAATATTATAGCTTAAACAGAGAATTCGGTTTCCCAAAATCTATTCAAATTAGATTTTTAACTAAATTTTATATTATTGCCAAGGACTCAAAACTCACTAAACCAATTAGATATTTGTTAAATAAATCTTTCAGAACAGAGACGGAACAGTTACGCCTTCTATTTTGAAAAAATTCTGATTTCATTATTATTATTGAAATTATTCTAATTAATCAATTTACATAGATTAATATATAGAAATAAAACAAACTTAAGATTAGAGGCCATAAATAATCTCAGCGGTGCAAACCTTTGACTCACGTATGACTTTGTTATTAGAATGAAAGAAATAAGCGCAAGTATGCAGTAGAGGTGGATAATAAACGATAGTCGACGCCATCGATAGCCAGCAATTGTTCTTTTTAAACCATCGATAATCATCGATAGTTTTGTTGTTTTGCGCTGTTTTATATGTTAAATTTTGTTTCTTTTGATATATTCCTTTTTGAACCTCATGTGTATTATAAAAAATAATAAAACATTTCATTAAAGATATTAATAAAAATAAAACTATATTTATGCTTTTAAAATTAGAATTGATTATATAAAAAGCCAAGAATTCGTGTTAACGGACATTAACATGTTAATGTTTTTTCCGTCAGGTGACTTCGGCGATCGGAAACTGATAAGCATACGCTATCGAAAGCTGTCGATAGTGCAAGTCTGCCATCGATGGAGTTTCGATAGCGACCACCCATCGATAGCGTTGATAGTGCTATCGATAGTTTACCACCTGTAGTATGCAGAGGGCCCACAACCTGCATTAATTGTAATACTTAGAAAAGTGCTCTTTTTTCAATTAGTATTTCTTAAACGAAACCCTTTTTAAAATGATTATTTTAATAGTAATTAAATAAATACTAATTAGCCATTTTAATTATTATACATTTTAGCATTTTACCTCGACACACTTTTTTTAGGTTATGTCTTTTTTTTTTGGTTCTGGTTTATTTTTACTTTTATTTTCGCCTTTGTTTACATTTTGCCTTAAAGCTGTTTCTGGAAACAATTATAACTCTGATGAATTGCTTGAAAGACCTTAATAATTACGAACATATATTTCTTTAGACTGCTAATTGCCAACAATTGGCATCTTGACCCGTTTAAAAGCATTCTTAGCTATTTCCTTTGTATTACAATATTTTCTTTCTTTTATTTTCTTACACTCTTTGTATTATGTCCCTTTAATTCTAATTGACGTCAGGTTAGGGGTTAGGGCCTGACACTACATACACTTTACTTTGTTTTGTTATGTTTTGTTTGGCTTGGTTTTGTTCTCGACTTACTTATTACAACTGTTATACAATGTTACACACTCACGTACATAAGTAGTTACGTTTTAGTCGTAAATTGAAATGCAGTTAGCGTCACGTGCATACTACGGACGGACCCCGAAGTTTTCATAACCTATTCTAGATGAGTGCTGTTTGTATTGCTGCAGTCACTTGACAATTTTATTAGAAAAAATTTTATATATTTTTTTTTGCTGTAAAATTGCGATGAACGCGTGAGTTTTTTAAGCATTTAATGAGTTTTAAACATATTGTTAAATTCTTAAAAAATGTATTAAAAATAACTTTTATGATTTTATAAATCCCAATCAAGTTATTTACTTGATTGAACACAATAACTGTGAAGCTTCAACGTTTTTCTCTCATCAGCATTGATTTGCCATTCAATCAGGTTTTAACTAGAACCATTTGGGAATTCCAATTGTCTGACTGGCGAAAAAAAAGAGGTGTTAAATTTGGGTTTAGCATTGATTGCAAATAACTATAAATTGAATTTCAATATAAATAATTTTTCATACATAATTTGGAAAATTTGAAATTATTTTTAAGCTATACTTACTACTGTAGTAGTCCTATTCCTATGTAGTAGTCCTATATTAGTCGGTAGGGTCAAGACGATTATCGGTGTCGTCATATAGTAGCATAGCAAGAAATGTTGGAAGATTAATATTATTTTTTAGAATAATAACTCTTCGCTTTTGTGGATAGTTATTTAATCTAATAAATATCTAATAAAATATCTAGATAATGTAATTAAATTTCTAGAATCTTTTTGTTATTATATACATTCTTATATTATATAGCGAGAGCTTTGTTTGAAATACAATTACAACAATAATCTCATCATGTATTCTAAGCTTAAAGCTTCATTAACTATTGAGTGCTCAGCTATTTTTAATTAAAATGTAATAGTAGTACTAGGTAGTAGTAGTCTAGTACATAGCTCTGTATTAAAGCTTTGTTTAATTACTCACGTTTGCGTCACGTACACATCACTAATTAAAATCACGACCCATCGAGCCGTCAACATCGCGTGTTATTGTTCACTGATTTATACATTTTAACTGTTTCTTCATTACATTTTCATGTGCCAGCTGACGTTAGCACCGTTTGTTCGTTTGTTGTTGTGCATGAATTGTGTTTGTTTGTTGTTGTTGTTGTTGGTATTGTTGCTTTAGCCCAATAAATTGTCTACAATTGGTGATTACATTGCTGCTGTTGCTCTTATAAACACATACATACATACATATAACATTTTTGCTATGTAATTTGCATTAACTACTGCTGTTACTATTGTTGTTGCTGCTGCTGCTGTTGAAGTCTTATTAACGAGCTTTCCTCGTACTTGTTGTAATGGTAACAAAGAAAACAACAACAAGTAAGAAAGCTTTAGTCGAGTATACTCGACTACGAGATACCTTAATCCACTTAAAGCAATATCAACAAATTTTCAGTGACCGTATTGCAGATCGTTGCTCTGCTGCGAACGATGTTGACGTCGTTGCTCGCCCCTTTCAACGACAAATTTAATTTCTTTATAAAACGTGCAATTTTAATCCGATTTTGATTGAAATTTGTACAGTAGATCAATATTATAATGCAAATTACTAAAGTCGAATCTCAAGATCGTAGGTAAAAAATTGCATCTGTAATTTAAGTTTTTTTGGTTTTGGGAGCTGTGGGCGTGGCATTTTAAATTTATTAATGCAGATAGATGAGTCGTAAGTTTAGTATTCTGAGTTTTCAAACAATAAGTACGAAATTGCACCTGTCAATCGTTTATTTTCGATTTGCAGGGGTGGTTGGGGGGAAATCCACATCAAACCTGGATACCAAATTTTATGTTTCTAGCTTAGATAGTCTCTGATGGACGGACAGTCAGACAGACGGACATGACTAAATCGACGCGGTTGTATACTATACCTATAGTATATTTATGGAGTCGGTGATGTCTTCTTCTGTCTGTTACATACATTGACTTTAAACTATCATACCCCTTTTCCATTTTTCAAATGGATCGGGGTATAAAAAAAGGCCTGACTCTCTGTTCTGGCTTTTAGTTTGTAAGCTGACGCTGCAGTTGCTATAAATTGTATGTATTTATTTAATTTATCTTTGATGTAAAGAGTTAATCTGAGACTTGCTATAATTATAGATTTATGTTAGACTCAGCACAGGTTTTATATAATCTTTGAGATAGGTTTTTATATAAATACATATTTGTATATTTATCGAATAGCACTAGATAGATAAATACCAGCTATATAATTAATTTCCATAATGAAAGGTCAATAGTTCATTATTTATGTAGATAATTCAAGTTAAAATATACATATAATGTAGTTATACATTTATACTTTTGTATATTGCATAAAAGAGCAATTAAAATTATTTCAAATTAATTGCTTATTTTCTATTAAGTTATAAGGTTAGTTAGAAAATTATAGAACTAACTAATCAATATTACAGATGAACAATATTTATATATTAATAAACTGTTATGACATTATCATTGGTCGGTTTATAATGTTATTGTTACATATGCTTAACATTTTATTAGAGCCTATGTTAATAGAAAGCTCTCAGTTAAGTTCTTAAGTAAATTCAAAGAAATAGCAAATGTTAAATAAATTAAAGTATATTAAGAACTATTGTAAGTCAGCTCCATTGATAGTTAGTGATAGTCAAACAATCGATAGAGTTTTATAGTACGTTTATTTCAACATATTTTTGTGTTAAAATTTTAAAATTTGTTGAGTAAAAATCTAACTGAAAGAGAGGAAAAGGACAAAGAACTGCTAAAATTTAATTTTCTAGAAGTTTTGATTGATTAAAATTTCATTAAGAAACCAACAGGATAGTGCAGGAATACCATCGATAACGCTTGGTCATCGATAATTATCCACCAAAACAAAATAAAGATAAATTTATACATATATTATAAAATACAATTTTTTATTTAAATTAAAGCCATTTTGTATGGCTTAAAGATGACTTAAATTTTAATAAAATTATACGACTATCAAATGTACGAGTATATTTTATTGAAATCTCTTTGTTACCTCAATTGCTAACAATCAAATATATTGTTAAAAAACATTGAAAAACTTTTACTGCATCAAGTAACTTTATTAACACGCTAATCAAGTTTATTTTTTGTATCTTCCAATATAACGCTTTTAAAATCCCCTGATAAAAATACAAAAAGCAAAAAAACAACTAAAAAACACTCAAATCCCAAAATCTCATTGTTCGTTGATTGAATTACAAAACAGCATTTAAACAACTTTACATTGATAATTGGATTTGTGTCTGTGTCAATGTCAAAGGTGCAAGAACAGTTAAATGAATCGACAGACATTTTCCATATACATACATATATATATATATATATATACAAATACATATACATACATACATTACATAGGATATTATATATAGACTACCTGTCAATGACAGCGCGCCCTTCAATCTATGTGATTCCACAGAGCACACAGAGAAAGTGATTTTATTGCATCAAGTGGCAGTCGCCAATTAATTGAAAATCTCCATTTCTAAAAAGCAGCTTGTTGGACCTTTGCCATTAAAAGTGAACAAAGTTGTTGTAATCAAGAGTTGTAAGTTGTAGTTGATTAGATAAATACCCTGTGAATAGGTAGAAAATGTATCTTTAATAAATTGTTTGTATTTATTTATTCATCAATATTATTATAATGAGAAATTAGTTTGTTATGCATGTAGATTCTCTCTTTTTTTGAGTTGTTTTGCAGTTAATTTTATTTCTTTACTATTTTGCGTCGCGTGAAACAAGCCTTGGCGTCACTGGGCCGCTGTTGTCATGTATAAAAATTTTGAGGCGGTTTTTATAATGAGCTTCTTTGAAAGAAGAGTCCAACTATGAATTTGTATAAAAACAAAAATAAACTTTTGTTTGTAGTAACGAAGCTTATCAATCATTTTGTCGTATTTTCGTTTAATTTATTTTTATATTTTATTGATTTTATAATTTGTTTTTTTATGTTTTCCATGTAGTTCATCATAACTTCTTCTTTACTCTATTTTTTCATGCTCTTAATGTTTACAGGGTATTATTAATTTCAACTGCCAAAGGTGTTCTACCTGGCAATGTCCCTAATGATTTCAGACTGCCAGGTAGCGTCATTAAGACGCTATTTCATCCTTTTCGATTCAGCAAACTTCACTTAAAAATTGTTATTAATTGCAAAATGTTTTTCTTCTTCTTCATTTCTCTATCTTGCTAAGTTTTTCTGCTCTCTTTTTAGTCGCACTAAATGTGCTCAAAGTAGTTCTCGAGCTGACGCCCACGTTGCGAACAGGCGTCGCTATATCACTATAAAGATTTTAATTGAAAATTTTAAAGTAAAAGCTTTTTAACTGACAGCCTTTGAACTGAGGTCCCTGTCAAGCTCTTTAAGTTGGTCCTTTGGTTTCCAAGTCGGACTTTTCCAACATTTTGTTTATCTTTGTTTTTTTCAATTCGTGTGACGGTCTCAATTAGCGAAATTAAGGTTTTATTTATAAGATGAGGAGGTGGATATATGAGAACATTATATGGAGTTTTTATGCTTGCCAAATTGTGTGGAAAAGAAATTCATTAATAAATTAGATAGAATTAGATACCGAAGAATGTTTTTCTGCGTCTGTAGAAAGTTCGTAATTGTATTTATTCATATAAAAGTTAAATTTTATTTATGTTCATAAAAGTATGATGTAAGATATTGTAAAAGTGAATTAAGGCTACATGGCGTATGTGTAATTAATTGTTATGCCTTCGAGTGAAGTTTTTGCATGAAATGCTATAAAAATTGTGTTTATCCTCCGAAACATATACACATTTGTTAATCTATATTATATTATTACAAAAAGAGATAGAGCGAGATGTGCGTACAGTATTGGGACCTGAACATCAAGTTAAGTCTCCTAGCTCTTAAAGTCTCAAAGATCGACACTTTCAAGCAGATAGATATAGCTGTATGGCTCGGCTGGTGTATACTATAGTTTATTGGTTCGCAGATTCCCGAGTGCATTCCATCGTATTTCGTACTTTTAATGAAACACAAGCCGAAAAAAGAACTAACTTGTTTACGCTTTCCTGGCTCTTAACACTTATAAAAATATATACGAACATCAACATTAGTCCCTAACTGACACTTATTTTGAACTTATATTAGAAAGACATACCACGCTTATTATCATAAATAAATAAAAATTTAATTTCTGGCATTAGAAAAATTGTCACTGCAACAGCAGCGTTTGTGCAAAGTACACTAGTACACTCTCATTTCTCGGTCTTGCGTCAAAGAGATCACCGCGCGTGACGTCACCTTATATCAGCATTGTAAAGTCCCCTGTGTGTGTAAGCTACAAATGTGCATATATTGCTGTGTGCCCGACTTTTTACCTAAGAGATCGACTTGTGTAGACTATTGTCAAATTTCTGGTTCGTTATTCTAAGACTTTTCTAATACTACAAATCTAGTAATCTTTTCTACTGAAATTCTTTTTGAAATAATGAATCACTTGTTAGATTTATTATTTCATTATTATTAATAAACAAAAAATTTAAATAATGTATTGCACAAATAGCTTTTAATATTGTATAAAACATTAATATTCAAATTTATACAATGGACGGCACTTTAAAGTTTAATAAAATTCAATGTGAAAATTGCATCCATCCGCGGTTGGATATGCAAAATATGGTAAATGATCTGGAACTTCGGGAGAAGTCATTGACATCTAAATGGTTGTATAATAGACGTCTTGTGGCATATATGATGCAATATTTTAAGCGTTATGCTTCAAAAGGGCAAACTGTTGCAAACGTTCCAACGGGTAACACGTTGCCAAAAACTAAAGCAACAGCGGTAATCATATAATTCTATTTAAAATCGGATTTGAATTATTAATTATTAATAATTATTATATAATTACAGCAAACGAATACAAAGAGTAAAAAGAATTTAAATGAACTATTAAATAATTCATTTGATGGTGGTAACTTTATGTATAGTATTCCTGTACCGCGGAAAGGAGCATTTTTTATTGTACATATTAAAAATCAAACTTAAATAAATTTGTAAATAAAGACAATACAAATGAGGCTACCCCTATAAAAAATAAAGTAATTGTGATTGGTAATACGTAGGCAACCTAAACGGTAAGAACTTATCGCTCTTCTTATAAAATGTACGATAATGAGTCTTGAAATCCAAATAATAGATTTAATAGTTGGATATCATGGAAAGTGATATTACGTGACATAATAACATTTTTAGAATTTCTAAACAGAGATGGTTTTCCCTCAAAAGTAATTTGTAACACTCTCGTCGAGATTGTGTGGGTGCTCGACTTGGAGATGCGTTGATCCAAGCTCTGAAATAACTCCTAGTTACTTCAAGCTCACGCAATTTAGTCGCTGTCAGTGCTTGATTCCTTTATATTTTCGATTCGATCATTATGAAATTAGTACAGTATATCAATAATATGATGTCAATTACATATGCCGAGTTTCAAAGGCATAGCATAAAAATGGAATATGTTAACCAAGTTTTTCGATTGTAGGAGTAGTGGTATTCAAAATTTTTTAAAACAAATCGAACAGTCGGAAGCTCAGTAGTATATCAAGATCATAGACTGAAAATTGCAAAAGTTCTTTGTTTTTTTTTCTATTAGGGGTAATGCGCAATAAAAATTTTATACCCACTAGACTGCTGAACAAGTCAAGAACATATCCTTCTACAAAAAAAATAAAATAAAAAAGAATTTCTTTCTCATATTATTTTTTTTGTTATAATTTTCTACCTCGATTCTTGATTTTTAATTTCCGTTCGCATGCACCTTATATTCACTATAATATAATATACTATAGATATATTTATTTATATATGTTATCGGAAAACACACCCATCAACTGCTTAACTAACTGAACATAAATTTCATTTGTTTCCCTTTTTTTTTTTATTTTGTACAACAATGAAACCTTTTTGATGGCAAAAACCTAAGCGACAACAACCTAAATGAGGCGACCTCTTTTTCTGTCTCTCCTACATAGTACATATGAACGTTGCTGTAGCCACCACAACATTGGCGCACCCATTCAACAATTTGCTAGCCCTTTAGACCCGACCTCTTAAAATGACACTCCCTAGCTACCCTAGTATATGTTAGTATAGTACATATGTACGATATAGTATATATATGTATGTATTTATCATGAAAACAGTGCATAAAAAAAAAATGGGGGCCAAGAACAACAGTAAAACAAGGAACGAGCAACGAAGAACAAGTAACGAGCATTGAGAATGGCGGCACATGTTGATGGCAACGTTGATGATGAGAACGTCGGAAATGGAGCAGCCGCCATGTTTGCAATGTTGTCAAGCTTCTGTCATTCTGTCTGTCTGCCTACCTATCTCTATCACTCTTTGTTTCTGCTGCTGCTGCTGCTGCTGACTCTTTTACACTTAGTCTAAGCATATCGCTTTTGTTTTAATGCATGCAAGTAAACTGATTAAAAGAATTTAATACTGTTAATCTGCTTCGCCTAGTGGAAACTTAAATGGGGAATACAAGTTACTATAGCTCTTGCTCTTCCATTTTTTTTTTTTGCCTATGTGCATAAGTATATGTAATACGGATTTGTGCATATACAAAAGACAAAAAACAAAAGAAAAACTGTTCATAATTCTTTTCAGTTTTTTTTTGACAGCTTTCATTAAGTTTTTCATTCGACTGACTGTTTTAAAGAATATCACAAAATGACAAATTATAATACGCAATATGATAAATGACTTACGTACTCGTCTAATGAATACAAAAATATATATAAAAATATTTTAATTGCAGTGTTGAAGGAAATAAATAACAATAAAAACCCAAAAATAAAATTTAGCTAAATATTATATTAAAATTTTGATAATTTAGGTTTACGATTATCCTGGAAAAATTAATAAAAAATAGCAGAAATTCTACTTTGCATAACTGATGACATCAAATTTTGTTTGAATAAGCGTTATACAACACTGTTTTACTGTACATATATATGTATATATATTCAAATATCATCTATCAATATGCAACAAATATCAACTAAATTGTAAAAGTAGAATAGTCAAGTTTTTGTTAAAACTAAAAACTCTAAAGAAACCCTTGCCGAAGCTCTTATTTTCTGGCCGAAGCAATGTTTTCTTTAATTTGGGAGTCAGCTGAAGCAAAATTCTCTCTCTTTCCGCTCTCGGGTTTCGACTTAACAGAGCGATGTGCGCGAATTTGGCTCTACTTCTCTATGCTCGGTTGACACTCAAGCTAACACTGATTACAGAGTCTGCTAAGGTCATCACTGTTAAGTTCTATGTTAAATAACATACGTATGTACATAGGTATAACATGAATATACATATTTACAGTATTAATGTGATAATCATGCTACAGTAGTAACATTATTTATAATTTGACTATCACAAATATCAACTCTCATAATAACATAATATTCAAATACTCATCAGTTAGTCAATTATATTGCAACTGTGTAGGCATTCACATAAGCTCTGAAATGTTTAATCTATTAATTAAGACTTTAATTTGTATCTTGTGTGTTGCCTTTTGATACATATACTGTTATGTAAGGTAAAATAATCCATTTTCACCAATTAAGATACAATATCTTGAAAATACACTCAATTTCCCTCAATCAATAATCATATTACATTTTCATTAATTTGCAGCTGTCCGTTGGCATTGAGCATGGTATACTGGAATCATATAATTCAGATTTTGAGCTACAATTTGCCCATCCTCTCAAGCATATCGTGGGCATGTGCCGCATCATACACAAACCGCAGTCAAAGAGCATTGGCAATGGTTTCATGCAGCTCAAATCAAATGCTGGACAGACGGTTGTCAGTATCAATGGCGCCCCAACTATCTCCTCATCAGCTTCCACAGTTGCTGCTACAGTGGGCAGCTCGTTGACCACAACTGGTGCGCGTCATACTCTAACCACATCCACATCGTATGGTTCGCTTTCATCCAGTGCTGCAGCCGCTTATCAGTTACAACAGCAGCAGCAGCAACAGCAGGCAGCTGATGCTGAGCAACCGCAAAATTTTATGGAATTCCAAGGACCCATAACTGGTTTGGTTTATTTGTTAAAGGATCCAAAGGATCCATTGCTGCACATCTATCTATTTGAATGTGATGCCATTGAGGAGGTAAGTTTTACAAATTGCATATTCTATTCTAACTCTGTGGCCTTTTGTTACCCCTTTTTCTTTTCATTTCATTTAAATGAAATTTTCCGTGTGGCTTTTTGAAATGCATTGACATGAAAATGTTTTGAAAAGTTGACAACAATGAGAGTTTTCTGTTTTAAGAATCAGTTTTAAGTGTATGACAAAAAGTTTAAAGTGCAATTTATGAGCATAGTATATACGAATATGTAAAAAGTTTTTTTTTGTAAAAACTTTCGATTGAATTTTGCAATTAAAGCACTTAAGCATAAATAATGAAAAAAAAAATAGAACAAAAAATATATTTTTCTAGCAGAAAAATGTTACTTTTATGTAAAAAGTTTTATTTTACACATGGTAGGAAAAAAAGTTTTGGTAAAATATATTTTAATTTAGTCTTTTACTTTAACTAAAAGCTCTTAGGAAACTTTTGCTAAAGCAGACCGCAGATCCAAAAATCATACGTGACCACTTGGAAAGTGGTTTTCGACGCAAAATTCTAGAATTCAGCGAAACCTTATCATGTTTTAATGCAGACAAATGTTTAAATATGACAGAACAGTGAATTACTCGGAAGTTATTTGGTTTAATATGGAAATCGTCAACATTATTTTTATTATTATTAATTATTAAATGATCGATTGGGCGGTAGGTGGCGCTTTCGTAGCTTGAGTTCCGCGCGAAACAAGCCTTGGCTTGGTGTCGTTTGGCCAATTGAATATGCAGACGTTGTCTATGTCCGAATGAATACTCATCAATATTCATTTTGTTGACTTGAAACTTATCTCCCTTAGATATAATGCACTTATGCTAGCATCTCTTCCAATCCAGTATCCTGATATGCGGTTTTTGGTATGACCATAAGCTCTTTCTTCATTTGAGACGTATTGCTGAACGCAAACCTTGCATAACATACTTGTAGTATTCCTTATTAATTATACGACCTGTTGGCTAGAAACAACGCCATTGTAATCGAAGAAAATAGTGAGGAAACCCGTTTTCCCTTCTTTTGAAGTGATTTCGTCCATACTTAAAATTCTATCATTTGGATGGGAGCTATACGATCCCGTAGTCGTATATCGATTTAACTTGGCTTAAAATAAATGATAAATCCTCAATCTGGTGCTTGGAAATTTTAAAGAACAATCGCCTAAAAGTTGAGAACATATTATCTTTAAAGTAGTATATATGTATATAAGTGCAACATAGTTGTTTTATTTTTAGCTTAATTTTAGCACTCGTTATTCCCCAATTAACTCTACTGACGTCTTATTAAACCATGAAAAACTGGAAAATTCATTCATGCGAAACGCCCCATACATTTTCCTTGAATCAATTGACGCACAGCACGCCATAAAGTAACTTCTCTGATTGTATTGTTAATTAAAAACCCCCTGCTCTCCAATGGAAAATGAAATGAAACTAGGTTAGTTCATCCTTTTTACCCGTCAACTGTTTCCTTCAAACCGTCAATTGTTGACCTGACCTTCTTAACCGTGTGAGAAAAAAAAACAACTCCAAAGTTCGCTTTTGGCCACACGCAAAATGTTAATTTCAAATAAACAGACAGCCCAAAAAAAAAGGAAGAAAAAAAAAATCGAACTTCAGAAAACTCTATTTGGGCCACACCCATGCACGATTGAGTGGGCGGAAATACTTTAACTAAAATGTTTGGTATATTTTGTAACATGTTTTGTGCTTGCAACCAGGAACCAAAAGGAACAAAAACAAATATGTGTAACATGCATCGAAAGCGTTTAGAAGCTTTTAATGTTTTTAAAACAAACTGAAAAACTTCTTTAATAAATTATTTTTGTAGATTTTTTTTAGCTTTCGTATACGCTGCAATTGAAAAATTAAATTTACAAATTTAATGGTATTTTTATCGACTTTTTAATTTGTGCTGGCGAGGCTCAAAACAAACTTTGCGTTTTCACCATTAGAGTTCCCAAAGGGTTCTGGTGTGAAGCTACTGGTATGGCAAGAGCGCTGCTGATGAACGAAAGCGTAGAAAAAGCTTCAGAAATTTGTATATATACATCCATGCTTCTTGGGATAGTGTTTTAATTAAATTATTGACCACGAGCCACGTTAGTATGATAAATTTAGTTAAATAGGGAATTTCATCAAAGAAAATATATATTCTGATACACTCAAGGCAGCTATGTACCTATGTACAAGATAAGTATACGCACTGTGGTTCACAATTTAAATCAAAGTCAAAATTCTAAAAGTGTTTAGTGAATTTGCCTTTATATAACTATTAAAATGAAAATAATATTGTTCGGCTAAATAATAATTAAAAAAGTTCTTTATCATGAAATTTTATGCAATTTTCTTAAATATTTGTAACACTTTTTAAGTTTGATTATTAAAATTCTTCTAAACAAACAGTTTTGATTCCCAATTCATATTTTAATATTTCTATTCAGGAACTATTTAGGTTCAAACTTCTACTCTAATGCTTTGCTAGGGTATCTAGTATTTTATTTATTAAAATCAAATGAAACTATTTCATTGCAATTATTTGAAATTCATGCAGTTTTTCCTCAATTTAAAGTGTAATTGTTTAACGTTTTTTACATTGTAATTGTTATTGCAACAATTGTTGTGCATTGTTTTTTGTTGTTGTATTTATTGTTGTTACTGCCATTGTTATTTGATTGCATGTCAAGAGTCGTTTTAGGCAACATCCATTTCTATTTTTTAGCACACACCACACCTCTCTCTCTCTCTCTCTCCCTGACAACTTAATTCACCAACTGCAGACTCTATCACTCCTTTAGTATTGTCCTAAAAAACAAAAAAAGGAAATCCTTTACATTGTTCTACGAAATATTGTGTAGTATGTGTGTGTTCTATATTTTGTTTTGAATTTTTTCAGCACGCTTGAACTCATATGCCCTAATATAATTTTCATACTAAAATTTTATTATCTGGGTCAGTTTGCCGTATGAACGATAGTGGAGCGCCTAGAAATATGCAATGAATTTTTACGCTTCATTAAATATAATCATTTTGAAAGTCTATTAAATATAATGTAGGACGTAAATTATAGACTTTTTTATGTCTAATCCAAGATTTAAAGGATTAGATTATTTTAATTATATATATTAACATAGAATAATATACAGCAAGTAAGGAAAATAGACCGATAGAAGTTTCAGTTACTTGAAATGGCAACAAATGAGTTGAACTCATGCAGTTTGGTCTTTGAATTGTTACCCACAACTCACACAATCGAAAAACTTGAATTACAGGTTTAATTTTTAACCTATCATCCAGAGATTCGGCATAAATAATTGACATAATATTATTTATCTACCGTACTCATTCCATAAGTATCGGAATAAAAAGGCAAATGTTATAAAGCAAAAAAGTTTATCATTGGTGAAGGCGAGCTTGCATCGAATTATTTCTCAGCTGAGCACACTCGATTAGAGTTTCGTTATTTCTTTTATTATACAAATATTAAATGAACACTCAAAATTAATAGTTTTCATTATTTTGATAATAAATCTAAAAGATTTGTTTTTTAAATTTAAATCATCTGTTAAAGCAATCAAATTTAATGTGACCATGTTGCCAAGGGAAACATTTAACATTTTCAACGGTGGCCAACAATAATTGGCCGTGTGCATGCCATTTAGGACAGCATCCGCCGACGCTTAATAGGCGTCATTAGGCGTCGAGGGACACATAGCAGCAACAACAATAACAAAAAAATTGTTGGAAAAACCATTAGGAAATGCCCGTAAAAAGTTGGCGCAAAATATATACTAGTCGTAGTACTTAATTGAAGGTGAAAGATAAGCGAAAGTAGAGACTTTCAGCTTTTGGAATTTGTTTTTTTTTCGGGGCAGCTGTGGTCTCTCTGCGGTTCGCTAACGCTTTATAAGCTCATAAATATTTAAAAGCCTGTTGTCCACCTGTTAACTGGGTTAAAATGCTCTTACAATTTGTGTATGTTTGCTATGTGGCGTATACGTAACGCAATTTCAGTGTCTGTGCTATGTGGCGTATGCGTAACGCAATTTCAGTGTCTGTGCTTTTTTTAATAAGCCTACTTTTTGTATAAACCTTTGCAAAAAAATATGTCTTTGCGTTTATTTAACTGATAGCCTGACAACATGGCAGCCAATTCACGTTGATTGCATGTCCTTGTGACAAAAGTCCTTTGACTGTTGAGTTGTGGCAAATGACGCAGGTCGCAGGACACTGAGCTGCCATTTGCATGCACCATCATCGCTGTTTAAATTTCGCTTTTATTGTCACAGTCAAGTGGTTCGAACATATACCGCGAGCCTTCCGCCTTCAACGCTTATGTTAACTACGCCAAACACGAGACACACACACACACACAGAGCAATCTACGGTAAATGTCGTATGCGTTACCCAGTGGACAAAACGCACGCCAACGATATTAAAATCGATACTTTTTTTTGGGTATTCTTGCAGACAAAATAATCGACAGCGAACAGGTAGAAGGCAGAAAAAGTTTCGTTTACAAGACATTTGCGTAGCTTTTGTAATACTCGTATTACTAACAAATCAAAAAAGAATCATTTTCTATAATTTTGATTTGCTTGATTTGATTTTCGTTTGCTGTTCGATAATCGTTTTATGCCGTTCAATATTTCGTTGCTCATTTTGTACCTTACACACACTCTTTTATGCGCTTCACACTCATATTTTTATCCGTTTCTGCGCATTTTGCGCTTTTCACTTAATTTTTAAGTCAATTTGCAATTATTTTTTTTGCGATAGATCCTGCTCAAAATTAATTTTTTGGCCCGCTGGGTTATCTTTCGCAACGCTCTTTTGACTTTTAATGGCCTTTGAGAGGACTTTTCAGTATTAGCCTTGCTACCATGTTGGCCAACAACAGCACACACAAGTAATCCAATTGAGTGTTGGCAACAATGTAAAATGTTAACAGGTCTTACTTAGATGGCGAAATGTGACAACATCAACATATAATTATGTAAAAAATCTTTCATATAAAAAATATGTATATTTTAAAGCATAAATAAATGTTTGTGAATTTAAAAAGAAAATTTGAATTTCTTTCTTATTAAAACGTTTTAAATTATTGACTTTATTTCATTCCATTTGAATTAAACCAATAAATAATATGGAATAAATTTAAAAATTAGAGATAATTAGGAAAAAATTTTATCCCGTCTAAAGTCAAGATTTCAATAAACTAACGAAATAAAAGCCTTTATTGGGAAAATATTCTGTTTTCCGTATTTTTTTTATGATAATTACAAATTTTAAAGAAATAACTTAAGATGAAAATAAAAAATATTATTAATCAAATTAAACAAAAGCTAAAACTTAAGGAAAAAGGAAATGAAAAAAAAATCGAAATCAATTGAAACAAGAAGCTTCTATCAAGCATCTCAACTTGGAGTGAGCAGGGATTTACCAGTCCGACAGCTGTGTCCCAGTCCCAGTCTTATATGGGCTTTAAATGATCCGAAAAAAGATTGTTAAATAGGAAAAATTGAATCTCTCGGACCTGTTCTGTTTAATAGCCCGTCAGGCGATAAGAATCTTGCAAATAAAAGTAATAAAATGTATGTTTATGAGGTCAAAATCTAGATATTCAATAAGAAAAAATTGTTAAAATTGTGTTTATTTCAATTTCATATGTTTTTCTATATATCTATATATCATGAATTCTGGAACTAATACTTGTATTATAAAAATTTTATAAATATTAAAGAAAATTAATTTGTAGCTTAAATTCAATCAAAATGTAACTTCATTTTGTTCTTTACGCTCTCAACCGGAACCATGTAACACCTCGAATACCTAAAAGAAATCGTATAAAGTGCATATATAATGCAATCATGTAACATTGTGGGCGGGGTAATAGTCTGGTCTTTTGGCAAGAACTTTAACCTAAATTTTCCAACAATAGCTGGCCCACGAAGTTGAACTTTTTGGCCTCTTTGCTATGTTCAACATTTGCATATATGTATATATGTATGTATAATAGGTTTCAATATACTTTGTTCACTTTGTCCTGCACGGCATTGTTGGCCTTGGCCGGGAAATTTTAGGCCTCTTCATATGTATGTATGTATATCTTTTGAAATTGATATTGGGCATTAGAGTGTTCTGTTGCCGCTCTCTTTGAGCCTCCAAAATACATATAATTGGCTTTTAGTTTTGTTTACTTTAGCATCTGGCAACATATTGCGAACAAGTTTTCTTTTTTTGGCTCGATGACAACAAAATTTAATTTGTCGCACATTATTTTGATAGGAAAACAAAAAAAAACATTTTTTTTTGCCCTTTACCTAAGTTAAATTGCTTTTACTTTGATGAACAAAAATTTGATTTTAAACTTTTGTTTGAGTTCTCTACAACTTGTCGATGTCTTCTTGGCCAGGTCAATATTTATATTGACCATTTGTTTTGCTACAACTGAATAATTAATTATTTACTAATTTAATTCAATTCTGTACTCTGGTTAAATTAATATCGATAATCTTAGATAAACAATAAAACTGGAATTCATAAAAAATTAAATATTTTAATGAAAAAGTTCAAAATTTAATATGAAAACTTAACTAATTCAATTATTACAAATAAATTAAAGTATAAATAATTAATTAAAAAAATTATTTTGTAAAAATTATTACATTTTTAAGTCTTTAAAATTATACCGTGATATTGAGTTATTTGAATTTATATTATTACTAGCAAGTTACCCGTCACCTGTCACCTTGCGGCTCCGCAAACATAGTTGGCATCATATTATTGATCTATTGTACCAATAAACGGCCGACCGAATCAAAAACACAGAATTTATAAAGCAGACAAGTTTTCAATTTTTTCCTGGATAAGTGCTAACAGCGCCGCTCACAGGTGCAATTATAATCCTATGTCTTTGAAATTTGGCATAGATAATTGGAATATTATATTGTATCTAATGTACTAATGAAGTATCAATCGAATCAAAAACAC